>JBBPBX010009407.1:17376-34694 GCA_038048925.1 Garcialebias charrua | reverse complement strand
TATATTTACTAGCTTTATTGCATATGTCACTTTACCTCTATACCAATATCAAAGACTCCATGCATATTCTGTGCACATAAACTTCATATTTGTCACTTTACTACTTTGTACAATACATAGATTACAAGTCCTAATGTCTGCCTTTGTTTCAATTAACTTTAATAATCAATCAGTCATTTGATGTCCGATATGTTTATCATTCATATATCAAAGATTATATTTTTTATTATAAAATACATTAAGTTTCACCATTGAATATGTGATTTTTTTTATCCTTTCTGTGTGTGTTTAATTGAAATGATCTCTTTATACACAAAAATAACTCACTTTGCTAATTTGGGGATAAAAGATAAATGGTAAATTGACTGTACTGTACTTATACAGCACCTTTCTATCTTATCAAGATACTCAAAGTACTTTACCCAACAACCTGTGTCCTCGTTTACCCGGACATACAGCACTAGATCTCTACAAAGCTAATTGAACAAATCATTCTAAAGAGACTAATCAGTGCTTTATCACATTCATAAACAAATGGGGCACACACTTGCTCTTGTCAAGGGCAGACGTGTTCTCCTCCTCTCCCTCTCTTGCTTTTGCGCTGTCCTGTCTGATTGCACCTCCAAGATTGCACCCCCATGCTGAGAGACTGCTTTGAAAATACAAACTGGTCTGTTTTCAGAGAGGCAGCAGCTGATGGAAACTCAGTGAACCTAGACTTATATGCTTCATCAGTGTTGGGTTATATCAGCACATGCTGTGAAAACGTATCCATAAAAAAATATGTTAAATCTTACCCCAACACAAAACCCTGGTACCCTGGTTAAATAAGCTGGTGAAGATTCTCAGTCGTCCAGGACATGATAAAATCAAAAAAGGCGTACAATACAGGATCAACTGGACTTTATTTGTTGCAGAAAACGTTTCGACTTCTGTCCAGAAGTCTTTTTCAATTCTGAATTCCTGGTTAAATAAAGAGGTTTGCACCCTGCTGGCAGCCAGGAACACTGCCTTCAAGTCTGGAGACACAGAGGAGCTGAGAAAGAGCAGGAAAGAGCTGGTTGCTGGCATTTAGAAGGCCAAGGCCACATATGCACAGAGAATCAAGGGTCAGTTCACCTCACAAGACCCACGGAGCATGTGGAAGGGCATCAAATGCATAACAGATTACAAAGGCAAGAACAAACAATGCCCCAAAGACCCATCTCTGCCTGATGCCCTCAATAAGTTTTATGCACGTTTTGAAGACCCAAACAGACCAGCCAGCACCAGGATCATCTCACCACCAGATAATAATAATAATAATGAATTCAATTTATAACACACTTTTCATTAATGAAAATCTCAAAGTGCTAGATGAAGAGCATCTCAGCGTGACCGCAGCAGAAGTGAGAGGCAGTCTCAGAAGGATCAACCCTCATAAAGCAACTGGACCAGACAACATCCCAGGGAAAGTTCTGAAGGAATGTGCGGACCAGCTCTGTGAGGTGCTGGCTGACATCTTCACCACCTCACTTGCACTGGAGTCAGTTCCCACCTGCCTGAAGACCGCGACCATCATCCCAGTTCCAAAGAGCTCCACAGTGACTGGTCTGAATGACTATAGACCAGTGGCCCTCACCCCGATAGTCGCTAAATGTTTTGAGAAACTGGTCATGTCCCACATCAAGACAACCGTCAACATCAACGAGGACCCTCATCAATATGCATACCGCGAGAACCGATCAACAGAGGACGCCATCTCCTCTGTGGTCCACACTGCTCTCACCCACCTGGATCAGAAGGACTCATACGTGCGTCTGCTCTTTGTGGACTTCACATCTGCCTTCAACACCATGATCCCCCAAACTCTGATAGACAAACTATCCACACTTGGACTAAGCCCCTCCATTTGTAACTGGGTACTAGACTTCTTAACAGACAGACCACAGTCCGTGAAGATCCACAACTTCTCCTCCTCCACCATAACCCTCAGCACTGGCTCTCCTCAAGGATGTGTGCTGAGCCCTCTTCTGTTCACTCTGCTCACATATGATTGTACAGCCACACATCCAGGCTGTCATATTGTTAAGTTTGCAGATGATACAGCGGTGGTGGGATGCATCACAAACAATGATGAGTCCAGCTACAGACAGGAGGTGGAACACCTGGAGAGCTGGTGCAAAGAGAATAACCTTCACATGAATGTGAAGAAGACAAAGGAGATGATTGTGGACTTCAGAAGGAACAAACACACCCACACCCCACTGAACATAAGTGGATCTGCAGTGGAAGTGGTCTCCAGCTACAAATACTTGGGTGTACACTTGAATGATAACCTCAGCTGGAGCAACAACACCACCAGCCTGATCAAGAAAGGTCATCAGAGACTCTACTTCCTCAGACGGCTGAGACGAGCTGGTCTGAGCAGCCCAGTCCTCACCTCCTTCTACAGGTGTGCAGTGGAGAGCATCCTGTGCTCCAGCATCAACGTGTGGCATGGAGGCTGCACAGTTGCAGAGAGGAAAGCTCTACAGAGAGTGGTGAAGGCTGCACAGAAGTCTGTTGGAGTCAGTCTCCCCACCATCACAGACATTTACACCTCCAGATGCAGGAAAAGAGCCACCTGCATCATGAAAGACCCCACTCACCCAGCACACTCACTCTTTGCCCCACTCCCCTCAGGACGGAGGTTGAGGAGCATCAAATGTAGAACCACTAGACTGAGGAACAGCTTCTACCCTGAGGCTGTTAGACTCATGAATAAATAATCAATATGAATAAACACTGCAAAATATCACATCATGCTGATGCTGATCTGTTTTCATGTTGCTGTGTTCATCTGTGACCATCTGCTCATACAGACTCGTGTTCGTGCTGCTGTTTATAATGATGTTTTTCTATTACATTAGGGCTTAGTGTATTACTAGTTGATGTTTTTTTCTTAGTTAATCCTAGATGTTATTACTGTTTTTCTCTTGCATTTGTTGTTGGATGTAACTGGGACCCTGTGTACATAATCTCGTTTTCATCACATGTACCCCATGCGGTGCAAATGACAATAAAGACTCTCTGACTCTGACTCTCTGACTCTCTACAAATCTTCTGAATCATAATTTATGGATTTGGTCAGTTGACACAACTGATAGCATTTCTTCGAAGAGAAGACAGGCTTTTGGCGAGCCGTTTTGCCCTGTTGGCATGCACGCAGCGGGATATCTCATCGACTTGGAAGACATGATGATGTGTCTATCTCTGCTGTTATCTGTGGATTTTACGGACACATATATAATTGGATTTATGATAACTGGTTCCTGCTTTTTGGATTTGGCTGGTTCCTGGTCTATCAACAATCAAGGAAGTTGTCGGCAGCAGATTTGGACCCAATCAGGCTGCTTGCCTTATGATGGCTTGGTTCGTGCCTCAAGCACCCAGACTCAAATGTTTTTGGCAGAATGGATCAGACATCGGGGATTATTCTCAGGTCCGGTCCATTGGTGTGGCCATGTAACTTGGACGTTTCGGAACCAAGTGGACCAACACAGACTCAAGGTAGATATCATTAAAGTTCTGCTTGTCCCCAAAACATTCGAGTTTATCTGAATTTGGCTCCCTGACTGGCCTTGACAGGCCGTCTTATCTCAACCCGCCTGGAAGTTTTGTAAGTCTGAAGCTCTGCCCCTCCCCTCTTACTAAGGAATTTCCTTGGACTTTTCAGAAGGGTCCAGCTGAATAAACATTCTGTCATTTCAGGACTCTTTGGATTCATACTTGGTCGTCCTCGGCACCCCCTGAGTGTGTACGGATCTCTCCAGAGGGAAATACTGGAACTGAGTGATTTCATCTGAACTCTGCAGTGCCTCTGTATGTTGTCTCTGGACATGTTCACTGTCCTTGTGTTCCCCCTGGTACTGGTATAAATTTGATTACACAATAAGCAAGTCTTCCTAATTATTTTTTAGTTGTTTTACTTTGGCATATATCAAAATATTCATGGAAACAGAAGTAAAAGTTATGTCAAGAGCAGGATGAAAAATCAAATCAGTCAATAATAAAAGAAAATAAAAAGCTAACCCTTACATTCGCAGAAGTTCCAGCCTTTTTACGATGACTAGTTTGGACACCGATCAAGTAGTTGTATTGAGCTCCTGGGTGATTGTCCTCCAGCTGAGTTATCTTCCTCTGATAAGAAACCACAAAGCAGAGCATATATATTTGAGTTTGTTAGAACTTAAAACCAAGAATTTTAACTTCTCTCAGATTTAGTGAATTCCTCTACACCTAAATTATTATCGACAGTCAGTACATAAAGGGTCATAAAGATGTCTGACCTTGGAGCTTGCCCGGCGGTCAGCATAGCAGGCCCACAGCAGTGTGGAGAGGTAAAGACCATAGAAAACACACAGCAGGGCCAACACCACATAGTTTTCATTAACTGTGGCGAAGAGCTCTGCTGTTCGAGATATGTCAACGTAGTTGGGCATCACAAAGAAGGAGCTCCCAAAGAGAGTGAGGTGGTTACACAGGCACTGTGTAAGCTCTGGAGTGGTTTTCTCTCCCACCTGAGACAAATACATGTCACCAGGTGATTCACTTGATTTAATGCATGCAGAACGCTTTATTTCACCTACCATGCAGCCTTCACTTCTCCATTCCTCTAGCGTTGTGTTCCAGTACAGGCACTTGCTCATAAAGGTGGTTATTGTCAGCGACACTCCAGTTTTCAAAGTGTAATTTACGAGTCTAGTGTCAACATACCAAACCCCGGGAGTCTGCTGAAACATCTCAGGGGTTATCATCCAGCGATAGCCTCCTGGAAAAAAAGTCTAATTATTATTATATAAAATATGTATATAAACTAAATTTTACAAGAAAAACAAAAACAAAAACACGAGAAGCTGTATTTGTACAGAGTAGTAGTTTGCTGGGTACCTGTGTAGCTCAAGGTAGTTGTGTTGCTGAAATACGTGGAGTTTGGGGGTGACCCGTGAGCCAACAAAAGAACCAGAGACACATTGACACTGGGCTGTATACTGAAGAAGACAGTCATCTGAGGGTCTGAGACATTAATTTCAGTAACTGATTTGGTGTCTTTGGTCAGCTCAATGGTACTGTTCATCAGCCCTGCATACTTTGGACGACTCAAAAATATCTGAGGAAACCAGAGACAAGCAAAACTCCTCAAGATGATGTTCATTTCTGGGACAAGCTACAATAAAACAGTGATAATTTTAAAATGAGATCAGATTACAACCACATTCCCAAGAACAAAGGAAATATTGTGTAAAATGAATTTGATGCAGCAACACATTAAAAAAAGTCTGGGCAGAGCTATGTTTCCTACTGAGAAGCATCCCCTCTTATTTTAACAACAGTCTGTGAACGTCTAGAAACCGAGGAGACCAGCTGCTGGAATTTTTTTTTTTTAGAGAAATGTTGTCCCAGTCTGGTCAATGCAGGATTCCAGATGTTCAGCATCCTGGATCTTCCTTGCTGATTTTGTTCCGTGATGCCCCAAAGATGTTAAATTGGTGGAATCATCTGGACTGCAGGCAAAACCATTCAACACCTGGACTCTTCTACTACAAAGCCATTGTGTTGAAATGGCTGCACCATGTGGTTCAGCATCTTTACATCTTTATCTCTAAAGCTCTGCAGAGAGTGGTGAAGGCTGCACAGAAGTCTGTTGGAGTCAGTCTCCCCACCATCACAGACATTTACACCTCCAGATGCAGGAAAAGAGCCACCTGCATCATGAAAGACCCCACTCACCCAGCACACACACTCTTTGCCCCACTCCCCTCAGGACGGAGGTTGAGGAGCATCAAATGTAGAACCACTAGACTGAGGAACAGCTTCTACCCTGAGGCTGTTAGACTCATGAATAAATAAACAATAAGAATAATCACTGCAAAATATCACATCATGCTGTTTTCTTGTTGCTGTGTTCATTTGTGACCATCTGCTCATACAGACTCATGTTCGTGCTGCTGTTTATAATGATGTTTTTCTATTACATTAGGGCTTAGTGTATTACTAGTTGATGTTTTTCTTAGTTAATCCTAGATGTTATTACTGTTTTTCTCTTGCATTTGTTGTTGGATGTAACTGGGACCCTGTGTACATAATCTCGTTTTCATCACATGTACCACATGCGGTGCAAATGACAATAAAGACTCTCTGACTCTGACTCTGATCTTGCTGAAATATGCAAGGCCGTCCCTGAACAAATGCAGACTGGATGGGAGCATTTGTTGTTCTAAAACCCGCTTACACTTTTCTGTGTTGATGAGACATTTTCAGTTGTATAAACTGCCCAGGCCATAAGCACTAATGCACCCCATACCATCAGAGATGTGTACTTTTAAACTGAATGTTGACAACAGTCATGACAGAAATTCTATCCTTTTATACAGACAACTTTCTTCTTCTTCTTCTTCTTTCGGCTTTTCCCTTTTCAGGGGTCGCCACAGCGAGTCATCCTCCTCCACCTCACTCTGTCCTCTGCATCCTCTGTCCTCACTCCAACTACCTTCATGTCCTCTCTAACTGCATCCATATATCTCCTCTTTGGCCTTCCTCTGTGTCTTTTTCCTGGCAGCTGCATTTCTAACATCCTTCTACCAATATACCCACTGTCCCTCCTCTGGACATGTCCAAACCATCTCAGTCTGGCCTCCCTAACTTTATCTCCCAGTTGTTCAACATGTGCTGTACCTCTGATGATCTCATTCCTGATCTTATCCATCCTTGTCACTCCTAAGGAGAACCTCAGCATCTTCATTTCTGCTACTTCCAGTTCTTTCTCCTGTCTTTTTGTCAATGACACTGTCTCCAGACCATACAACATAGCTGGTCTCACCACTGTCTTGTAAACTTTTCCTTTGACCTTTGCTGACACCTTTTTGTCACAAATCACTCCTGAAACTTTTCTCCATCCGCTCCATCCTGCCTGGACTCTCTTCTTTCACCTCTTTACCACATTCCCCATTTTCCTGGACAGTGGACCCCAAGTACTTGAAGTCCTGCACCTTTGTGACCTCTGCTCCTTGTAGCCTCACTGTTCCACTGGCCTCCCTCTCATTCACACACATGTACTCTGTCTTACTACGGCTGACTTTCATTCCTCTTCTTTCAAGTGCATACCTCCACCTCTCCAAGTTCTCTTCCACCTGTTCCCTGTTCTCACCACATATCACAATGTCATCTGCAAACATCATAGTCCATGGGGATTCCTGCCTGACCTCATCTGTTAGTCGGTCCATCACCAGAGCAAACAAGAAGGGGCTCAGAGCCGATCCTTGATGCAATCCCACCTCCACCTTGAAGCTATCTGTCACTCCTACAGCACATCTCACCACTGTCCTGCTGTCCTCATACATGTCCTGTACCAGTCTAACATACTTTTCTGCCACTCCAGATTTCCTCATGCAATACCACACCTCCTCTCTTGGTACCCTGTCATATGCTTTTTCTAAATCCACAAACACACAATGGAGTTCTTTCTGACCCTCTCTGTACTTCTCTATCAACATCCTCAAAGCAAAGATGGCATCTGTGGTGCTCTTTCTTGGCATGAAACCATACTTGCTGCTCACAGATAGTCACCTCTTGTCTAAGTCTTGCTTCCACAACTCTCTCTCATCGTGTGACTCATCAACTTAATTCCCCTGTAGTTGCTACAACTCTGTACATCACCCTTGTTCTTAAAAATGGGCACCAGCACTCTTCTTCTCCATTCTTCACCTCCAGGGTGCACGTGGATGATCTGCAGCCAGGACTTATTGCCTCTTGCCTGGGTCCAGTCGGTTGTGGAGCTCCAGGGTGCGCGTGGATCAGGTGTAGCCAGGACTTAGTGCCTCCTGCCTGGGTCCAGTCGGTTGTGGAGCTCCAGGGTGTGTGTGGATCAGGTGTAGCCAGGACTTAGTGCCTCCCGCCTGGGTTGTGGAGCTCCAGGGTGCGCGTGGATCAGGTGTAGCCAGGACTTAGTGCCTCCTGCCTGGGTTGTGGAGCTCCAGGGTGCGCGTGGATCAGGTGTAGCCAGGACTTAGTGCCTCCTGCCTGGGTTGTGGAGCTCCAGGGTGCGCGTGGATCAGGTGTAGCCAGGACTTAGTGCCTCCTGCCTGGGTTGTGGAGCTCCAGGGTGCGCGTGGATCAGGTGTAGCCAGGACTTAGTGCCTCCTGCCTGGGTTGTGGAGCTCCAGGGTGCGCGTGGATCAGGTGTAGCCAGGACTTAGTGCCTCCTGCCTGGGTTGTGGAGCTCCAGGGTGCGCGTGGATCAGGTGTAGCCAGGACTTAGTGCCTCCTGCCTGGGTTGTGGAGCTCCAGGGTGCGCGTGGATCAGGTGTAGCCAGGACTTAGTGCCTCCTGCCTGGGTTGTGGAGCTCCAGGGTGCGCGTGGATCAGGTGTAGCCAGGACTTAGTGCCTCCTGCCTGGGTTGTGGAGCTCCAGGGTGCACGTGGATCAGGTGTAGCCAGGACTTAGTGCCTCCTGCCTGGGTCCAGTCGGTTGTGGAGCTCCACAACTTTATATATAAGATCCTAGAAAAACTGATAAACTCTCAGATCAAAAATTGCTAATAATATATATATGTGTGTGTGTATATATTTCCTCCTGTCTGTTCTTTGAGCTTATTGTTATTTCTGACTTTAGTTGCAAACCTTTTCCCTCCATTTCCAGCAAGCAGCAGTTGGAACCAGTGCTGATTTCTGGGAAGTGAACTGATGGCTTCTGGGTAACGTAGATTTTTTTTGACTGGCAAAACAGTGAAGGCTTAATGAAAGAAAACTACCAAATGGAGGCACATTTTAATTGTATTATTATTTTTTTAATTACATATAATGTAAAGTACTGTACATACACAAACTGCAATAGTGTGAGTCCGCAAAAGTTGAACAACGAAGTAGCGAGGGACTACTGCACCATATGACTGTCCACCTCGATCTAAGGATTTTATCAATGAATTTTCTGATTTCTTGGCTGAAATCACACCAAAATATGATCGTGTTGTCATTATTGGTGATTTTAATTTGCATGTGTGCTATCATGAGAAGCCCTTGGTTAATGACTTTTTAGATTTACTGGACTCATTTAATTTAAATCAGCATGTAAACGGTCCCACCAAAGAGCACGGACATACACTGGACCTTATTTTAACTCGTGATGTGACCATAACCAATCTTGAAATCGGTGACAATGTGTTTTCAGACCACATGCCAGTCTGGTTTGAGTTCATCCTCCCTCATCTAACTCCTAAGCTGTGCATTCCTACACGTCGCAGCCGGGCCAGTAACCATTTAACTGCCACACGTTTCACAGATATTTACAACTCTGAAATGATCATTTAGCCCCTGGTGTTTCTCTCCACCACTGAGGAGCTGATACGGCCAGTTCAACTCTTTCTGCTTAAAGGTTAGGGATCATGTTGCTCCTGTTAAAACTAGAAAATCGAAACTCAGAGCAGAACCTTGGCTGAATGACGTTACCAAGGTTTTTAGGCATCAATGTAGGAGGGCGGAGTACAAATGGAGGAAAGACAGGCTGCAGGTCTGTTTTCAAATACTAAAAGAGAGTTGGCGCTGTTATCAGAAAGCAGTAAAAACTGTTAAATCTCAATACTTTTCTGATATCATTGCCTCTAACTCTCACAACCCATGAGTTCTCTTCTCTACCCTAAACTCTGTTCTCCACCTCACTGAACCATCACCTCTGGAAGCCTCGACTGAGCTGTGTGAGAACTTCCTACCTTTCTTTTCAGAAAAAAATGCAACCACCCGGGCTCTCATTTCTCCTCCAACTCATGATCCATCATCTCACCTCAATCTGTTGCTGTATTTGACCATTTTGAACCAATCTCTCTGTCTTCTCTAGAGCAGGTCATGTACAGGTTGAAACCATCTGGTTCCCCCCTTTGATGTAGTCCCCCCTTGGCTACTAAAGGAGGTTTTTTTCATACTATTGCTCCTTCCATTCTTGCCATTGTGAATAGCATTTTATCCACTGGCGTGGTGCCAAAAACCTTTAAACCTGCTGCTGTTCAACCTCTCCTGAAAAAAACCAAACCTTGACCCCTCAGTAGTATCCAACTTCCGCTCTGTCTCCAGACTCCCATTTGTTTCTAAACTTCTGGAAAAGTTCTGGCTTCTGAAGGAGGCAGTCGCCTTTTCTCCTCTCCTCCCCCGTCCTCCATCCCTGCTGCCGTTGCTTTTTGTCTTGTCTGCAGCTTCTCATGAAAGCACCTCGAGCGAAGATTAAGATGAATTGGGTGGTATGGGAATTCAACAAAAGGCAAGGCACGGGGGGAGCCGGCCCATCCCCGCAGACAAAACGAGAGGATACGCCATGGATTTGATGGAATGGTGACGTCTCGCTCTCTGTGTGCTCTGAGGGAATGTGAAGAATCTGGATTAAATTGGATTACGATGGCGGCGCTTTGCTTTTTTGGCGTTTTGTGGAGCACTGGCCTATCGGCAAATGAGGGAGAGTTTCAGCAGGACCTAATGTTGGGGCACCCGATCTGATCTACGCCGTGACCTCGGAAATCAGCTGTTTAAGAGCTAATCCGGAAGGTGAACACGATCTCTGAGGATCGCAGATCATCCGCTCGGATTGGGACTCTGGACGCTGGTGGTCAACATCTAAGGGCCACAGCTGGATCAGAGGAAAAAGTCCAGAATTGGACCATATCAGAGTTGCCCAGCAAGACTCAAGGCTGAAGGAATTATACTGTCTGCCTGAAGTGAAAAATATTTGTAATCCTTATCTGACTTTACCCTAAACAGCCTTGGAAAAAGGCTGGATGTCAAATTTCTCCTGAGACGTGTTTTCTGAGGCAACAGCTGCACTATCGCTACACCCCCCCTCCCCCGGAGAACTTTTCTATGAGCGTTATCGGAGGCCGGCTGGTTTCACCTCAGAACTGTTTGCTATCTGGAATGTCTCATGGACAGAAGTCTCACTGCCTCAGTCTCAAAATGCAACATGTGATTGTCTTAAATGTGCTTCTGGTATAGTTTTTTCTGTCTCATGTGGAAAGACAAAATGTGATACATTTTTTTAATACCAACGCTGTGACCCTCATGGTTCTTTCCTTGTTTTCACACCTTTGACCTTCATCCCGATACGGATGGGAGAGGCCGCGCTGAAGAACATAATGTGATATGATGTCTCATGTGGTCTGTAGCAGCAGCTTCACACACTCGCCTCTTTCCGGATGACTGTGCGTACATATTCACGCTGTACTGGTGAAAACTTGTGCAATGTTAATAAAAAGTACTCTGACTCTGAAATAGTTGAGTCCCAGTTGAAATGCTTCCTGGAGGATCATGCTATCCTTGAGTTATTTCAATCTGGCTTTAAACCTCTCCACAGCACTGAAACTGCCCTACTGAAGGTTTTTAACAGTGCTGGGCAGCACTAATACAAAAATTAGTTCCGCTATTTCTAAAGCGCTTATTAATTTATTCAGGTCCGCAATTTCAAAAGCGCTTATGTATTAGCAAAGCTAGCGGAAGCTAAATGCTAATGCGCTAACGTGCAAATGGCGAACTACTTTTTTTAATCCAGCAAATTTGACCATTTCGTGAAACGGTTAAGCTCAGAAAAACCTTGTGCTATAAAGTCAGCTAAGAAATATATTTTTTCTCAGCAAAGAAACAATTGTTTTTACCGTGTTTTCTTGTAAAGTCCTTAGCTTCTGTGGCCGTCGCCATTTTGAACAGGGCAAATGGCGAACTACTTTTTTTAATCCAGCAGATTTGACCATTTCGTGAAACGGTTAAGCTCAGAAAAACCTTGTGCTATAAAGTCAGCTAAGAAATATATTTTTTCTCAGCAAAGAAATAATTGTTTTTACCGTGTTTTCTTGTAAAGTCCTTAGCTTCTGTGGCCGTCGCCATTTTGAACAGGGCAAATGGCGAACTACTTTTTTAAATCCAGCAGATTTGACCATTTCGTGAAACGGTTAAGCTCAGAAAAACCTTGTGCTATAAAGTCAGCTAAGAAATATATTTTTTCTCAGCAAAGAAATAATTGTTTTTACCGTGTTTTCTTGTAAAGTCCTTCGCTTCTGTGGCCGTCGCCATTTTGAACAGGGCAAATGAGGCGCTGACGCGTCGCGTAGGCCGCTGAGAAACATCCATAAGTTCACCCTCCATGTTAAAAACTCTTCGTCTGACTCTTCGAAAACAAGCAATAAGGCTGCAGAGTAACACACTGGCTGCTAACTGCTATAGAGAGAGCGCTCTCTGTAGCCCCGCCTTAGGGCGGGGACCGCTTTTGTTCACGGACCACATCCGGCGGTGACAGGATATGGTCCGTGAGCAGTCGTCCAGTTGATTTAAGAGCCCGTAAATAAGTTTTTACATTTTTACTGATAGATAATTAGTTATTAGCGGTACTGCATTTTAAATAAAAATAGCGCAAATCCGCTTGTGAATTATAAAAGTTAGTCAATCCGCTATAACGCTAAAAAATTGTTTAGGTCCGCTATAAGCGGATTAGCGCTTTAGCGCTCCCCAGCGGTCTGGCGCCCACCTTTGGTTTTTAATGACATCTTCTTATCCACAGACACTGGTGACTCTGTGCTGCTTGTCCTATTGGACCTTACATCCGCTTTTGACACAATAGACCATGAGTACCTCATTGCTAGGTTGGAGCAATGGGTGGGCATCACAGGGTCAGCCCTCAGTTGGTTCAGATCCTATCTCACTGATAGATCATTTTGTGTTTCCATCAACATTTTTAGTTCTGCATCGGCAACACTTAAATGAGGGGTTCAGCAGGGGTCCATCCTGGGTCCTCTCCTATTCTCTTTAAACCTGCTGCCCCTTGGTGCTATTTTATAATAGCAATAATAATAATAATTATTATTTTATTTAAAAGCGCCTTTCAGGACACCCAAGGACACTTTACAGTAAGAAACATATCACATAGATTGTGTAAAAACAAGCACAGTGCAAACATCGGCAGGAAAATTTTGAAATATAAAATACGTAAATAAAGAATATAAAATTCAAAAGAATATAGAATACATTTAATAAAGTTAATGATAAGCTAGTCTAAAGAGATGTGTTTTCAGAGCAGTCTTGAATAGAGAAAGGGAGGTGGTGTTTTGTAGGTCTGGGGGTAGAGAGATCCAGAGTTGAGGGGCAGAGCAGGTGAAGGCCCTGCTCCCCATGGTGGAGAGGCAGGCAGAGGGTACATGGAGATGTAGCGAAGAGGAGGATCTGAGAGAGCGTGATGGGATGGAGATTTGTAGGAGGTCAGATAGATAAGGAGGGGCAAGGTTGTGTATAGCTTTGAACGTGAGAAATAGAATTTTGAAGACAATGCGTGATTTAACCGGGAGCCAGTGGATCTTTTGCAGGACAGGAGTGATGTGGTTATAGGAGGAGGTTTGAGTGATGACACGGGCAGCTGAGTTCTGGACCATCTGTAGCTTTTGGAGAGATTTGTTAGGGAGGTCATAGAGAAGGGAGTTGCAGTAGTATTTTCTGGAAACACAACATACCTTTCCACTTCTATGCCGATGACTGTCAAATTTACTTCCCCCTAAGACACAATGGTACATGCTCTATTCAACCTCTGCTCGACTGCCTGGCTGACATCAGGGACTGGATGGCTTTAAATTTCTTAAGTTTCAACAAAAAGAAGTCTGAAGTCATGTTGTTCCCTCCCAACGACACAGTCACGAACCACTGCATCAACCTTTTTGCTCTAGCCCTGTCAGAAAAACAAAGAGTCACAAATCTGGGAGTGATAATGGATCCTTCCATGAAACTCAACAGTCATGTAAACATGATCGTTAAATCCTGTTTTTTCCAGCTGAGGCGACTGTCTAAACTGAAGCCCATATTATCCAAAAATAACCTGGAGGCAGTAATTCACGCATTTTTTACATCTAGGCTTGATTACTGCAATTCACTCATGTTTGGTATCAGTCAGACCACCATTGCACGACTACAAGTGGTCCAACACGCAGCAGCCCGATTTTTAACCAGTACAGGCAAAAGAGAGCACATTACACCAGTCTTGGCCTCCCTGCACTGGCTACCGGTTCACCTTCGTATCAAAATACTCTTGTATGTCTACAAATTGCTGAACAGTCAAGTGCAGAGGTGACAAGGCCGTAGCAGGCCCAAGACTTTGGAATGAGTTACCTCTGGTCGTCAGACAGGCCCCCTCCCTCTTGGTTTTCAAATTCCGTTTAAAGACTCACTATTCCATAGCTTTCAACACCAGATGATCTGTGTTTGAACCTGTTTGCTTCACACAGGTTGGTCGTTATATTTATTATCTGCAACGTTTTTATGTCTATATTCTGATTTTACTTCAATTTGTATGTTGCTTATGTGTTGCCTGTTTTTTGTCTGTTTGTACAGCACTTTGGTTGGCCTTGTTGCTGTTTTAAGTGCTCTATAAATAAAATGGTATGGTATATGGACCCCTTCTAATGAGTACAATTAATGGAAACAATGTTCCCTTGCCCGGACGCGGGTCACCGGGGCCCCACTCTGGAGCCAGGCCCGGAGGTGGGGCACGTTGGCGAGCGCCTGGTGGCCGGGCTTTTACCCATGGAGCTCGGCCGGGCACAGCCCGAAGAGGAGACGTGGGTCCCCCTTCCCATGGGCTCACCACCTGTGGGAGGGGCCAAAGGGGTCGGGTGCAATGTGGGATGGGTGGTGGCCGAGGGCGGGGACCCTGGCGGTCTGATCCTCGGCTACAGAAGCTGGCCATTGGGACATGGAATGTCACCTCTCTGGTGGGGAAGGAGCCTGAGCTAGTGTGTGAGGTTGAGAGGTTCCGGCTAGAAATAGTCGGACTCACCTCAACGCATGGCTCTGGCTCTGGAACCAGTTTCCTTGAGAGGGGTTGGACACTCTTCCACTCTGGAGTTGCCCCTGGTGAGAGGCGCCGAGCAGGAGTGGGCATACTTGTTGCCCCCCATCTTGGTGCCTGTACGTTGGGGTTCACCCCGGTGAACGAGAGGGTAGCCTCCCTTCGCCTACGTGTGGGGGGACGGGCTCTGACTGTTGTTTGTGCCTATGCGCCAAACGGCAGCGCAGATTACCCACCCTTTTTGGAGTCCTTGGAGGGGGTATTGGAGAGTGCACCTCCTGGGGACTCCCTTGTTCTACTGGGGGACTTCAACGCTCACGTGGGCAATGACAGTGAGACCTGGAGGGGTGTGGTTGGGAGGAACGGCCCCCCTGATCTGAACCCGAGTGGTGTTCTGTTATTGGACTTCTGTGCTCGTCATGGATTGTCCATAACGAACACCATGTTCAAGCATAAGGGTGTCCATATGTGCTCTTGGCACCAGGACACCCTAGGTCGCAGTTCGATGATCGACTTTGTTGTCGTCTCATCTGATCTGCGGCCGCATGTCTTGGACACTCGGGTGAAGAGAGGGGCGGAGCTGTCAACTGACCACTACCTGGTGGTGAGTTGGCTCCGATGGTGGGGGAGGATGCCGGTCAGACCTGGCAGACCCAAACGTATTGTGAGGGTCTGCTGGGAACGTCTGGCAGAGTCTCCCGTAAGACGGAGCTTTAACTCCCACCTCCGGGAGAGCTTTGAACACGTTCCGAGGGAGGCGGGGGACATTGAGTCCGAGTGGGCCATGTTCCGCGCCTCTATTGTCGAGGTAGCTTATCAGAGTTGTGGCCGCAAGGTTGTTGGTGCCTGTCGTGGTGGCAACCCTCGAACCCGGTGGTGGACACCGGCGGTGAGGGATGCTGTCAAGCTGAAGAAGGAGTCCTATTGGGCCTTTTTGGCCTGTGGGACCCCGGAAGCAGCAGATAGGTACCGAGTCCAAGCGGCATGCGGCTCGGGTGGTTGCTGAGGCAAAAACTCGGGCGTGGGAGGAGTTCGGAGAGGCCATGGAGAATGACTTCCGTACGGCTTCGAGGCGATTCTGGTCCACCATCCGGCGTCTCAGGGGGGAAAGCGGTACGCGACCAACACCATTTATGGTGGGGATGGCGTGCTGTTGACCTCAACTCGGGATGTTGTGAGTCGGTGGGCGGAATACTTCGAAGACCTCCTCAATCCTACTGGCACGTCTTCCACTGAGGAAGCGGAGCCTGGGGACTTTGGGTCGGGCTCTCCAATCTCTGGTGCTGAGGTCACCGAGGTGGTTAAAAAGCTCCGCGGTGGCAGGGCTCCGGGGTGGATGAGATTCGCCCTGAGTTCCTTAGGGCTCTGGATGTTGTGGGGTTGTGTTGGCTTACGTGACTCTGCAATATCAGAGTCAGAGAGTCAGAGTCAGAGAGTCTTTATTGTCATTTGCACCGCATGTGGTACATGTGATGAAAACGAGATTATGTACACGGGGTCCCAGTTACATCCAACAACAAATGCAAGAGAAAAACAGTGATAACATCTAGAATTAACTAAAGGGCGAGATACACTCGAGCGTCCTCACGATACGCCAATACGCAGCGTACGTACGCCCCGTACGCAGCGTAGCCCCGCGTAGCCCCTCAGGGCAAGTACGCGCAAAAGTATTTTTTTACTACGCATACGCGATTCGCATACGCGATGCGCGGTGTCTGATCTAAACTTCCCCGGCGCCGGACTGTTTTGTATGTTACACAAATGAAATAAATTCCTCTTTTTTATCGCTGATCGGGCCTTTTCTTTTGTTTTTTTGCCTAAAGTCAAGTAACCGCTTCTTCCTCCGTTCACTCGATGAATGAAATGAATGAATTCAGGTCCTACCTGGGTGCGCAATGTTTTATATATTCCCTGGTGGGCTGTGGTGGGCTGTGGGCTGCAGGAAAAGCACTCCGTGCTCAGCTGCTCATATTACAACAAGGAGAACGCGAGCGTTTGGAGCGAAAAACTAGCGGAAGTGACGATCGGAAGTGACGGTACGGAGGAAATGACGTTAGAATTTGGAGCGAAAACACGAGAATCTACGCGAGAACGAAAGCCGAGTGTAGCAGCGGCTCCGTATACGCGCGTATACGTTACGCGCGTATACGGAGTCTGCTTCAGTGTATCTCGGGCTTAAGAAAAACATCAACTAGTAATACACTAAGCCTAATATAGTGGGAATAAACAGCAGCACGAACATGAGTTTGTATGAGCAGATGGTCACAGATGAACACAGCAACAAGAAAACAGATCAGCATCAGCATGATGTGATATTTTGCAGTGTTTATTTTTTATTTTATTTTATATTTATTCATGAGTCTAACAGCCTCAGGGTAGAAGCTGTTCCTCAGTCTAGTGGTTCTACATTTGATGCTCCTCAACCTCCGTCCTGAGGGGAGTGGGGCAAAGAGTGAGTGTGCTGGGTGAGTGAGGTCTTTCATGATGCAGGTGGCTCTTT
>JBBPBX010009407.1:0-17338 GCA_038048925.1 Garcialebias charrua | reverse complement strand
CTTGGTTGGCAGACTGGGGTGGTGGTTCCCCTATTCAAAAAGGGGGACCGTAGGGTGTGTTCCAACTATAGGGGGATCACACTCTTAAGCCTCCCTGGTAAGGTCTATTCAGGGGTTCTGGAGAGGAGGGTCCGTCGGATAGTCGAACCTCGGATTCAGGAGGAGCAGTGTGGTTTTCGTGCTGGTCGTGGAACACTGGACCAGCTCTACACCCTCAGCAGGGTCCTGGAGGGTGCGTGGGAGTTTGCCCAACCAGTTTACATGTGCTTTGTGGACTTGGAAAAGGCATTCGACCGCGTCCCTCGGGGGGTTCTGTGGGGGGTACTCCGGGAGTATGGGGTACCAGGCCCATTGATATGGGCTGTTAGGTCCCTGTACGACCGGTGTCAGAGCTTGGTCCGCATTGCCGGCAGTAAGTCAGGCTCGTTTCCAGTGAGAGTTGGACTCCGCCAAGGTTGCCCTTTGTCACCGATTCTGTTCATAACTTTTATGGACAGAATTTCTAGGCGCAGCCAAGGTGTTGAGAGGATCCGTTTTGGTGGCCTTAGAATCGCTTCTCTGTTTTTTGCAGATGATGTGGTCCTATTGGCTTCATCAGATCGTGATCTACAGCTTTCGCTGGAGCGGTTTGCAGCCGAGTGTGATGCGGCCGGGATGAGGATCAGTTCCTCCAAATCCGAGGCCATGGTCTTGAGCCGGAAAAGGGTAGCATGCCCTCTCCGGGTCGGGGAGGAGGTCCTGCCCCAAGTGGAGGAGTTTAAGTATCTCGGGGTCTTGTTCACGAATGAGGGAAAACTGGAGCGTGAGATCGATAGGCGGATAGGTGCAGCATCCGCAGTGAAGCGGGCGCTGTACCGGTCTGTCGTGGTGAAGAGAGAGCTGAGTCAAAAGGCAAAGCTCTCAATTTACCGATCGATCTACGTTCCCACCCTCATCTATGGTCATGAGCTTTGGGTTGTGACCGAAAGAACGAGATCTCGGATACAAGCGGCTGAAATGAGTTTTCTCCGCAGGGTGTCTGGACTCTCCCTTAGAGATAGGGTGAGAAGCTCAGTCATCCGGGAGGGACTCGGAGTAGAGCCGCTGCTTCTCCACATCGAGAGGAGCCAGTTGAGGTGGCTCGGGCATCTGGTTAGGATGCCTCCTGGACGCCTCCCTGGTGAGGTGTTCCGGGCATGTCCCACCGGGAGGAGACCCAGAGGAAGACCCAGGACACGCTGGAGGGACTATGTTTCTCGGCTGGCCTGGGAATGCCTTGGGATTCCCAGAGGAGCTGCTCCAAGTGGCTGGGGAGAGGGAAGTCTGGGCCTCCCTACTTAGGCTGCTACCCCCGCGACCCGACCCCGGATAAGCGGAAGAAAATGGATGGATGGATGGTATATGGTATATTATTTTACATTATTAGTGTTTAGCGTGTATCTTAGATCCTTTGTTTTATTCAACCTTTATTTATACAGTTTAGTCTCATTAAGGACTCTTTTACAAGAGAGACCAGTAAAAAGGGGCCTGTTATTATTAAGAACCTTGTACTGTATACTGTTTCTTTCTTTATATTTTCAGTGGGTTCGGATGTTGTCACAGTGTATACAATGGGTGGTATCAACTGTTATCATCCCCATATGTATCGGTGAAACTGTCCAATCCACCTCCTAGCATGTTTGAAAAAACATTATCAGTGTTATAATCGCTGTGAGTAGGCCGCGTGTTCCAGTGAACCCAGAAGTGTTGTGTTTTTGTTTTTTTCAGCTTATGTAACCGTTTTCCTAAACCTAACCTGAAACCTGACCCAGAGGACCAACCCTAAACCTAACCCCTCTACCCTTGTGCCTAAACCTAACCAAGACCCTAAACCTAACCCAAGACCCTTTATTCTAAACCTAACCACGTAGCTAAAGACGGAGCCTGCTGTCATCGCTTGTAACGGTGACAACGTACCTTTAAACCTCCTAGGAGGTACAGGAGGGGCAATATGACAGCTAAGAATGGGGATGATAATAACTGATAAGGGCCATTTAAAGCTGCAGTATGTAGTTTTTGGAACACGTTGAACTTAGACATTTTTTGAACAGAGACACCTTTCTGTTCCCTCCCCCTTGCTCTCGGCTGACCTGCAACTCACCCTCCTTAGCTCTTCATCCACAGCATGGCCTGTCTCGTGACTGGCCAGGTGGGGTTGGGACAGGTGGGGGATGGGCGGGGATGGGTGTGTGAGAAGCTTGTTCATGAACCAAACTCTGTTTTTATTGGCTGGTTAAAAACTCTGTTTTTATTGGCTGGTTAAAAACTCTGTTTTTATTGGCTGGTTAAAAACTCTGTTTTTATTGGCTGGTTAAAAACTCTGTTTTTATTGGCTGGTTAAAAACTCTGTTTTTATTGGCTGGTTAAAAACTCTGTTTTTATTGGCTGGTTAAAAACTCTGTTTTTATTGGCTGGTTAAAAACTCTGTTTTTATTGGCTGGTTAAAAACTCTGTTTTTATTGGCTGGTTAAAAACTCTGTTTTTATTGGCTGGTTAAAAACTCTGTTTTTATTGGCTGGTTAAAAACTCTGTTTTTATTGGCTGGTTAAAAACTCTGTTTTTATTGGCTGGTTAAAAACTCTGTTTTTATTGGCTGGTTAAAAACTCTGTTTTTATTGGCTGGTTAAAAACTCTGTTTTTATTGGCTGGTTAAAAACTCTGTTTTTATTGGCTGGTTAAAAACTCTGTTTTTATTGGCTGGTTAAAAACTCTGTTTTTATTGGCTGGTTAAAAACTCTGTTTTTATTGGCTGGTTAAAAACTCTGTTTTTATTGGCTGGTTAAAAACTCTGTTTTTATTGGCTGGTTAAAAACTCTGTTTTTATTGGCTGGTTAAAAACTCTGTTTTTATTGGCTGGTTAAAAACTCTGTTTTTATTGGCTGGTTAAAAACTCTGTTTTTATTGGCTGGTTAAAAACTCTGTTTTTATTGGCTGGTTAAAAACTCTGTTTTTATTGGCTGGTTAAAAACTCTGTTTTTATTGGCTGGTTAAAAACTCTGTTTTTATTGGCTGGTTAAAAACTCTGTTTTTATTGGCTGGTTAAAAACTCTGTTTTTATTGGCTGGTTAAAAACTCTGTTTTTATTGGCTGGTTAAAAACTCTGTTTTTATTGGCTGGTTAAAAACTCTGTTTTTATTGGCTGGTTAAAAACTCTGTTTTTATTGGCTGGTTAAAACTCTGTTTTTATTGGTTGGTTAACGGCGGGTCACTGGGTTTTTAGAAATGCTTGTAGTACCACCGGGAGAAGCCAGAGGACTATAGTTTTTTTCAGAGATTACCTGTCTAACATCAGTCTGTCAGGAGATAGTGACAGAGTGAAGAAATGTGTTAAAAATATATTGTTAGAAAAGTTACATACAGCAGCTTTAATGGTTGATAACATCCAAAGCGGGTGATGTTTTTGTATTGTTGGATGTAACTGGGACCTTGAGTACACAATTTCGTTCCACCTCATGCTCATGTACCGCATGTGATGACAATAAAGATACTTGAACATCTTCTCCTTTCTTTCAAACACAACTGAGAACAGGTAAGATATTAACTGCTCATGACTTGTCCACTCACTGAAGAACCACACTTTTAAATGGCCAGAATGACTGTTTTCAACTGGACATAAGTGAGTCTTGGAAGGTTTTAAAAAACTTATGTAAGGCGGAAATAAAATCAACGTGCAGTGATAAAAGTCGAGTCACGTCAGTTGTGCATCAAGCAGCTGACATGTGTGCACGCACATGTGGATAATCTTTGCTGTTCTCGCGAGACAAGATGACAGAGGGGAGGGGCGACCCGTTAGGTTCCGAGCTACAAGTTATTACTGTATTCAGCTGCGTGCGTAAAGTAGCCAAAGTTCAAAGTCCTCCTCTACTCCTCCTGACTCGATCAGTTCCAGCCGCGGTTCATTTTAGTCGCGTGTGCGCGCGCACATCAGGACTGGAGGAAAAATGGTTACTTTGTAAAAGAAAAAGAAAAAAGAAAAAAGTTGTGCAGCTCTCTCCATTCGCGGATCAGCTCTGCGGGATGTCCCTTCCCCTCAGCGACGACGCGCTCATCTGACTTCTCTCTGCTGACGCGCACGAGGAGGACACACAGTCTCTGCTCGTTGTCGACCTCCACGCACTCCACGGAGCAGAATGTCCTTCGTGTCCGGCGGAGAGGACCCGGCGTCTTTGATCGTGACGCAGCGGGAGCGTTGCACGGACGCGCCGCCGGAGAGTTGCCCGACGTTGGCGCTGAGCAGAGCCGTGTCCGTGTCTCTGGGTCTGGACTCCGTGTCGTGTCCACTCGGGAACGTGAACCCGGCAGGGGGCGCGTACGTGGAGTGCGCCGCGCCGGCGCTGAGCGCGCGCAGGCTGCTCCCCGCGGCTGACAGCAGCAGCCTGCAGCAGGACTTTGGAGAGGTGTGCCAGCAGCAGGGCATGCGCCAGGTGAGCTGCAGCAGCCTGCAGCAGGACTTTGGAGAGGTGTGCCAGCAGGTCATGCGCCAGGTGAGCTGCATGGATCCGTTCAGACCCGGACACATGGAGGAGGGCGCGCGCGCCGCCGTGACGCGCGGCTCCGTCATCTCCAGGTTCGTCTGCAAGGAGTTCGGAGAAGCCCCCGCGACCTCCAGGGTGACGGAGGTCACGCCACCTCCTCTGAAGCAGTACTCCGCCTACCCCCCCGCCGACTCCAACCTGTACAGGGACGCGCAGGGAGGCGGCTGGTGCGCAAACGAGCCGCTGCGCTCCGACGCACCGGGCGTCTTGTGTCAATACTGTGAGTGCGCACAGAGCGCCCTGGGCTCCAGACAAGTCTGTAACTGTGTGTGGTTCAGGAGAGGGGGTGAGCCCGGGGGGAGAGGGGGTGAGCCCGGGGGGAGAGGGGCCATGCAGGCGTACGGCCAAGTGGAAAGTTACCCAAACCCTGAAGGACAAAGCTTCACCTCGATCAAGACGGAGCCTTCAGTGTGGATGGACTGCACGGAGCGCACCTTCAGGTAAATGTTGGTTCTGATCGCACCTTAACCCTAACCCCAACCCTAACTCTAACCCTAACCCTAATGTTGCTTCTGATCGCACCTTCAGGTAAATGTTGGTTCTGATCGCACCTTAACCCTAACCCCAACCCTAACTCTAACCCTAACCCTAACCCTAATGTTGCTTCTGATCGCACCTTCAGGTAAATGTTGGTTCTGATCGCACCTTAACCCTAACCCCAACCCTAACTCTAACCCTAACCCTAACCCTAATGTTGCTTCTGATCGCACCTTCAGGTAAATGTTGGTTCTGATCGCACCTTAACCCTAACCCCAACCCTAACTCTAACCCTAGCCCTAACCCTAATGTTGCTTCTGATCGCACCTTCAGGTAAATGTTGGTTCTGATCGCACCTTCAGGTAAATGTTGGTTCTGGTCGCTTGTCTGGACTTGCTGCTCCTCCAGGAGGACAGCCCTCCTCCCTGCAGCTTTAAATCTGTTTTACGAGCTCCCTCTTCTGCTAATCAAAAACAACAAGAGCTCGTGCTTCAGTGCGCCACTTTTCATCTGATCTGATATAAACCGAAGCGCAATCCGATTTCAAATTGGCTCCAAGTGTGTGTGTGTGTGTGTGTTGCTGGTGGCCATGACTTGGATACAGTGTGGGACCCCTGCAGAGCATAAATCACTGGAGTTATATTGAGCCCTGCGTGCTGTGTTCCTCTCTTGGCCTTGGACAAGTCGAGCTTCAGCTCAGAGAGTGAAGCAAAGTTCATCCAGTCTCACAAACCTGCTTTTTTTCTGTTTGTTGCTGCACAAGTGACCTCCAGATGAGTTAATGTGTGATTCTGTCTGAGCTCCAGCACCTGCTGCTGATCCTGCTGCCCTGACAAGCAGCAGAAGAAGAAGAGGATGAATATTTATTGTCACCAGTTACTGATTCCTGAAGAGTCCAACTCTGGCATTCTTTAATCTGCCGCTCTGCTTGTGCGTGTGCACATGACGCAATGCACAATGTCTAATTGGATTGGATTGAGGAGGTTAGGGATCTGCAGCTCCAAATGAGACAGACCCAGTGACCCCAATCTGCAAATATGTCTGACTTACTGCTGGGTGTAATGGTTTTACATGCACAACATGAGCAGGATGGTTCAATGTGAACGGCAAAAGGGTGATGATGTGAGCCTGTTAGTAAAATATCGTATGAATTTGGCACATTTTAAACAAACTTGCAAGGGATCATTGGATGAATGTTTGCAAGTCAACCTGATTCAAGATGGCCACCACAGCTATCTGAGTCTAAAGTACAAAGATGATAAATGAGTCAATTCTGTGCAAATGTGGCGTAGTAGCAGCTGAGAGTCATCCCCGACACATATGCAGAGCACTTTAGAGAACTTTTACAGTTTGTCTGTCAGGAAAATTTCTCATGAGCCACTTTTTTTATTCAACTTGCAGAAAGTAATCAATGGATGAAAATTTGCAACTGATTACCTTTTGAAGTCAATAGATTCAAGATGGCCACTAACAGTTCATTTGAGGTCTGTTGAACCAAAATGTGGTGTGGTTCAAAGAGTATGGTGGCCCTGAGGTGTAAATGAACAACATTTGAAAAAACACAACAAAAATAACAAAATCACATTTGTAAAAACGGTGTTGCATATTTAAAACATCGGAATTACGCTTGAAAAAAAAAACGGCATTATATTTGAGAAAAACAAAATAAAATTGAAAAAAACGTAACTACATTAAGCCAAAGCGGAAGTGGCCGGAATCACATTAGAAAAAAATTGAATGACATTTGAAAAAACACAACAAAATCACAAACTTTAAAAAAAACGGTATCACATATTTAAAACAACGGAATTACGCTTGAAAAAAACGGCACTATATTTGAAAAATAATAATAATAATACATTTGAAAAAAAACGTAATTACATTAAGCCAATAAAGCGGAAGTGGCCGGAATCACATTAGAAAGAACGGAATGACATTTGAAAAAACACAACTAAATCACAACATTTTAAAAAACAGTATCACATATTTAAAACAACGGAATTACGCTTGAAAAAATGCGGAAGTGGCTGGAATCACATTAGATAAAAACGGAATGACATTTGAAAAAAACTGAGTTACATTAAGCCAAACAGGAAGTAGTTTTTTAAACTTCATTATTTATTATTATTATTTATTAACTTTATATTTCAAATGTGATTTCGTTTTTTCCAAATGTTGTGTTTTTGTTGTGTTTTTTCAAATGTTGTTCATTTACATCTTGGGGCCACTGTATGAGAGTCATGTTCAACACACTCTCTGTGATCTCACAGTGGCGCATGAGATTGTGCGTGGCATCGTGCACAAAGTTCAATAAATGGCTCACTGTCTAGAACACAATTCTAGTGGCGTAGTGGTAATGGCAGTCGTCCCCCAATCGGAAGGTTGGCGGTTCGAATCCCGGTTCCCCACACCATGTGTCGTTGTGTCCTTGGGCAAGAAACTTAACCCCGAGTTGCTCCCGGTAGGACTGGAAAGCACCTTGCATGGTAGTCTGCCGCTACCGGTGTATGAATGTGTGTAGCATTCAATGTGTGTAGCGCTTTGAGATTTTCACTAATGAAAAGCGCATTATAAATTGAATTCATTATTATTATTATTATTATTTGGATTAAAAGACCATGAGCAAAAAGCAGTCCTTGAAGAAATTCTAGCTCTTATGAAACCCTTTAAAAACACATTACAGTATTATTATTGTTGTTGTTGTTGTTGTTATGATGATTTGTGTGTGTGTGTGTGTGTTTGTGCAGGCATGGTGATTTTTTTCCTGGTGTGTACCTGTCAGAGAGGAGAGTGTGTCAGGTGTGTGGTGACGACGCCTCAGGTTGCCACTATGGAGCGGTCACCTGCGGCAGCTGCAAAGTGTTCTTCAAGAGGGCCGCTGCAGGTGGGAGCGACGCGCACAAACAACGCCGAGCGCACACACACACACACACACACACACACTTACACAACACGTCCGCCGATTTAATTCCTTACACCCACTTGTTCTCTAATTCCGACAGGGCGCAGTGACCTGACATTACGAGTTATTTATCAGTGGACGCCCACGTGTCGTTGCTAAGAGTAGAGAGCGTTTTTAGCTGAGCGCTCACCCTCCACGACTTTTCCCCGTTTCTGTTTGTCCAGGTAAGCAGAACCACCTGTGTGCCAGCCGCAACGACTGCACCATCGACAAGCTGCGGAGGAAAAACTGTGCGTCCTGCCGCTTGAAGAGATGCTTCATGTCGGGGATGAGCTTAAAAGGTATGAAAGTAAGCATAAAGATGTGAAGGGAGACTGTGAATGGGGTCACGGAGTGGATCAGAACTGTTCCTGCACTGCAACACTTTCATTTCATTAAAGGTCATTTTCCCTTTTCCGTTTTTACCATGCCTTTTGGGACCAGCGATCAAGAAGTTTCCTACACGAGAAACAGCTCGAGAAGCTGCCCGCCCTGATTTGGAGTATTAGCGTGACGGATGTTTTCTGTTGAGCAGTTTGCAGCTGAAGACTCTTTTCTCCCGTTGACTCATTGGTAATTTCAGGCCGCAGGCTGAAGGGAGCCGGCCAGACGAGAAGCGGAGAGGAGGAGCCGCCCGCCATCGCCTGGGGCCATGGAGACAGAGAGGAGAGGGCAGGGAAGAAGGATGTTGTCATGGAGGCCAGGCATGCTGCTGCCAGGGCTCAAGGTGGGGAGGATTAGTGGTGCGCACACTGAAATATCACACCAATATACAGGTAATCCCCGACTTACGAGCGAGTTCCGTTACTACGAGGTGCTCGTAAGACGAAATCTCGTATGTCGGAACACGAAACACGTGTCACTCATAAGTCCGGATTTTCGGTCGTAAGTCAGAAAATGTATGCTAGCGCTACTACGAACACTCGTTTTTCAACACAAACGTACATACTAGTTCATAAACATGCTCAGAAACTTGTTTACAAACGGTTAGCTAACACACTTTCATCTAAAAACACATACCAGTGCTGTATTTTCTGTATGTTCTGTACAACTTTACTGTTCGTTAGTCAGCTCGTAAGTCCCGAACCTCGTATGTCGATGCGCTCATAAGTCGGGGACTACCCGAAGCACGCTAAAATCTATGTTTTGTGTTTCATTGTCACCATCACTGAAGGGGGAAGGTTGAGGATTGGGTTTTTTTCTCGTGTCAGAGTCCTCCAAAGTTTTTATTGGAGTTCATCTATAAGTAATTCAGAGCCAACACAATTCAAGATGGCTAAAATTTGGTGTAGTGGTAGCTGAGGGTCATGTCCGACACATGCTCCTTGTGAGAAACATTGTGTTAGATCTTTGTGTAAATGTACTCGTTGCAAACTTTGAAATCTAACATGGAAAAGTTCTCCTGAGCTACAGCCAAAGGGTCCGTTTGAACAAGTTTACTGCAGTGCTCTTCACATATACACAGGTACAAACTCAACATCAAGTTTTTATCTACTACAGGTAGTCCCCGACTTACGAGCGAGTTCCGTTACAACGAGGTGCTCGTAACACGGAAATCTCGTAATTTGGAACGGCCGCCACGTGTCTCGTAAGTCCGGAATTTCGCTCGTAAGTTGGAACGGTTTTGCTAGCGCGACTACAAACACTCGTTTTTCATCGAAAAACTGCTTATGAGTGCATAAAAATGATCGGAAACGTGTGTCCACATGTTTAGCTAACGAACTGTGGTGAAAAAACACAGAAAAACTCAGTATTTTTTGCGTTTTTTCCAAAAATTCGCCAGCTCGTAAGTCCGGAACCTCGTAAGTTAGAGCGCTCGTAAGTCGGGGACTACCTGTACTGTACTATACAGTACTATGTATACTATACTATAGTATAGTATAATATAGTATAGTATGCTATACCAAACAGTACTATACTATAATGTGCTATACTATACTATAGTATACTATGCTATACCAAACAGTACTATACTATACAGTACCATACTATAGTATACTATATTATACTATACTACTATACAGTATCATACTATAGTATACTATATTATACTATACGGTGCTATGCTACACCAAACAGTATTATACTATACAGTACCATACTATAGTATACTATATTAAACTATACTAAACAATAATATACTATACTATACAGTACTATACTATACTATAATAAAAAGTACTATATTATACTATACAGTGCTATACTATACAGTACTATACTATATAGTACTATACTTCACTATACTGTACAGTTCTATACTGTACAGTACTATACAGTACTATTATATACAGTACTATACTATGCTGTAGTAGTACACTATACTATACTGTACATTACTATACTATACATTATTATACAGTACTATACTATAAAGTGCTGTACTATACTGTACAGTAGTATATCATACTATACAATGCTATACTATACTATGCAGTACTATACAGTACTATACAGTGCTTTACTATAATATAAAGTACTATACTATAAAGTAGTATAATATACTATACAGTAGTATACTATACTGTACAGTACTATACTAACGATACAATACTATACTATACAGTACTATACAGTGCTATACTATAATACAGTATACAGTACTATACTATACAGTACTGTACTATATAGTACTATACTGTACAGTACTATACTATACAATACTATGCAGTACTATACAGTGCTATACTATAAAGTACTATACTATACTGTACAGTAGCATACTATATATTCTGTACAGTATTTTATACAGTGCTTTACCATACTGTACATTACTATACTATACAGTGCTATACTATACTATAAAGTACTACACAGTACTATACAGTGCTATACTATACTGCACAGTACTATACTATACAGTGCTATACTATACTATATAGTACTACACAATACTATACAGTGCTATACTATACTGTACAGTACTCTATACAGTGCCCTACCATACTGTACAGTACTATACTATACAGTGCTATACTATACAGTACTATACAGAGCTATACTATAATATACAGTTTTTACAGAGCTATACTATAATATACAGTACTATACAATACTATACTATATTATACACCGCTGTACAGTACCATACAGTGCTATACTAAACAGTACTATACTGTACTGTACTATCCAGTGCTATACTATACTATACTATACAGTACTACACAGTACTAGACAGTGCTATACTATACTATACAGTACTACAAAGTACTATACAGTGCTATACTATAATATACAGTACTATACAATGCTATACTATATTATACTGTACACTGCTGTACAGTATTATACAGTACCATACTGTACTATACTATACTACTTTGTATACTGTACTATACTATACTATACTACTGTGCTCAACAAATCTAAGCATAAATTTGTACCAACACATGTAAACAGTCTGACTTCTCCGTTTTTTCATGGAGGTCATCATTGTTGATCTATTTTCTGTCACTTTAGCTGTTTCTGTATGTAAACAAATAAATGTGGTAGTTGGCACAAATTTTGTTTACAAAGTTTTATTCAAAAGACACATTAGCGGTTGATGTGATTTGTTTTAAAATTTATTTTATTGCATATTTCTTTTTCCTACGTGAGGGTTTTGTTTTACTGGTCATCATGACGTTGCATCGAGCACCTTTCAAACAAAAGGCATGCTGTCCTCCCAGTTTGTCCATTAACAAACAAAGACTGAATGAATCACTGGAAAAGAATCAGTGGACGACGTGCATGAGCAGCTAATCAAAATTAACACACACGAAAACGTATGAAACTCCGAGTCTAAAAAGATCAATGGTCATTCATGACACATCTTAAGTGTTACTTATGATTTGATCAAAATCAGATGATGATAGTCTATAAAAGATGAAGATGTGGCAGCGATATGCATTTTGTGAAGAAATGCTTGGTCTTTATTTCATTTTTCTGTAAATGTTCAACAGGACATCAGTCCCTGCTTCTTGATATCCCCCCGACCCTGCGCTCCTGCCTGTCGCTGCTCAGCATCCTTCAGTCCATCGAGCCCCACGTGGTCAACGCTGGACACGACCCCGCCCAGCCCGACAGCTCGGCGTCCCTCCTCACCAGCCTCAACGAGCTCGGGGAACGACAGCTGGTGACCGTGGTGCGCTGGGCCAAAGCAATTCCAGGTAGCGTCTGTGCCAAGGTAGCACAGGTAGAGCAGGCTTTGGGGTGCTGCACACTCCACCCTGTTTAAATTGCTTTAATTTGACATTTGTGGTTTAGTCCGCACCAAACAGGAACAGTGCATGGTTAGAAAACGTTAAAGGAGCTGCTGGTGAGAGATGACAGGGATTAAGAAATCTGTTAAAAGAGAAGTATCTAGAACCCGTCGGCCTTGGGCGAGGCCTCGAGATCAGAAGATAGCCGGCAGACAAGATAGTTCCAGTTTGACAGCAAGCAGGCCTGTTCAAACATGAGCCACTAGAGGGGGATAGGCCCATGTTGAAACTAAAAATGGAGGCCTGAAAATGTTGTCCTTTTGTGCAATCTTTGTTTTTCTTTACCATTTTGAGTTAAATAAGCCAAAAATGGTTATTATGTTCTATTGATTTATTATTGTAGCCGTTTGCTAAAAGGCGTGTGTTCACAGGGTTCCGTGACCTGCAAGTGGACGACCAGATGTCGGTGATCCAGCTGTCCTGGATGGGGGTGATGGTGTTCGCGTTGGGCTGGAGGACCTACACACTTGCTAACTGCTCAATGCTGTATTTTGCTCCAGACCTGGTCTTCAATGAGTAAGTCATAAATAAATCCATGGCCACTCGTCATGGGCTGACACGTTCACATCATACGAGGCTTTTAATGGTGCATTGAACTTGAATTGATCAATTAGAACTAGGCATTTAAATGTATTGTGTGTGGGTTTTTTTTTTCTAATTCGCACAGGGTCAAATTTATACATTTATCTAAAACACCAGCACTAATGTTTGGTTAAATGTCCCGCCACAAGGCGGACATAGTTTGTAATTCATTTTTTAAAAAGCCCATTCCAGAAACTTATTAAATCAGAACTATTTTATGTCCTTTTGGGACAAAATGTGTCACAGATGTATCCCTCTACCTACATACATGAGTGCTCCGTCATTATTCCATCTGCTTTGTGTGATGCACCAGTCCCACAGCATGTTGCTTCTGCCACCGTGCTCGTCAGTTTGTACAGGTTTGAAAGACACCTTGACTCCTCCCAACACGCTTTGTGTTGTGGTTATAAAGCTCCAGTTTGGCTCGTCTGGTAAAAAAAAAAAATCCATTTGGTTTGTCCATCGCTAATTTATTTAGTTTTTTGTTAGGTGGTCGAAACATGTGGACTGTTTCACAGCATCTTTTCCTCATCATGTGAGGAGGGGCCCTGTGGGTCTTCTTTTAGGTTCTGCGGCATGACGAGTGTATTTAAACCTCTGACCCCCCCTCGCTGCTTCACGGTTCGTTTATCGCGGACTCACTCTATCGCGATTTTTCAAAATGAGATTGGACATGACACACAACTGGCTGCCTGATGGACACGATCGGCATGACATTTTTATTTAAATTAAACTATTTAAAATAAGTTAGCACCTGCTGCTCCTTTGTGCAGCCCACACTGCAGGATGTTTCCTGCTGCAGCTGATCAGCTGTTCCTCGTGCAGAGCGGAGAAGTGGGCGTGGCCAAGAGCGCTTGCAGGTGGCGAAGAGCAGAGGAGGCAGGGAGCTGAAATCATGACGTTCTGTGCTCTTTTAGAGCGTTTAGAAACATTGTTTAGAATATTGCAAGAGTGAGGAAAGAGTTTAAAACACCTTAATATATAAATACCAAAATAAACTACTACAGGTAGTCCCCGACTTACGACAGAGTTCCGTTCCTACATGGCGTCGTAACTCGAATTTCAACGTAACTCGAAACATACATCCAAATTGCACCTTATACATGCAGTACTGCATTTTACCAAGCACTAAGCCTATCCTAACACAGTACCCAACATAATTATCAAAAAACACATACATTTCAGAGCCATAATGAAGTGAAAAAAGAGTTAATTTCCTACTGGTATGCTGTGGTGAAGCAGTTCCTCCGTCCCTCCTCAGTATTCTCCATTCGTTTACGTTGTAAAACCGCCGTCCATAAAACAGCTACTTTTCCACAGCTGCTGCCTGTCCAGCTGGCTCCAACAAGTTGTGTTTTGTTTTTTGAATGTCCAGAGGACCAGAGTTAGCTTTTTTAGAGAGTACAGGGCAAGCTGTAGCCTCCACAGCTAGCAAAACGGGAAACCAGAAACTGCCGGAAACTGCATAAATTGGCTTCAATATAAAGATTTTCAAATATATATATATTATATATATATATATATTTTTTTTTTTATGGAGATGCGTGTCATAACACTGAAACGTCGTAACTCGAGGCCGTCGTAAGTCGAGGACTACCTGTACTTACTACTTGTACTACTATTCCTACTTTGCGTTTTTTCACTTATCTCGGATCTTCACCGTACGGATCCTCCGTGATAAACGAGGGACTGCTGTACTTTTAATAACCAGCCGTTGGTTTAACATCAAAAAGTTTCTGATTCGAGCAACGTTGGCCAAGTTCGGCTCCGTGTTTTTGTCGAACAAACAAAGTCTGGGCGTGGTCGGCTGTAACTGTCAGCGTGGCGTGGGGTTCGCTGGGATACCAGGAGATTCCACCTGCCATCATCACTGGAAAGAAAACGTCTCAGAGGGATAAAACTTCAGAGGAACACTGACCACTCGCATGATAAACGCGCCTTTAAAATAAAATACAGGTAGTCCTCGGGTTACGACGTCTCGAGTTACGACGTTTCGTGGTTATGACGCATCTCCCATGAAAAAAAATTATTACGCAGTTTTACGTCGTAAATGGAATGCGGAATACGACGGATGGACTGGTTTTAAGTCGTAAAAACGTAGCGGCGGAGGAATGCTGTACTGTACTCTCTAAAAAAGCTAAGTCTGGTCCTCTGGACATTCAAAAAACAAAACAAAACTGTACTGTGAACGCGGTTTTACGCCGTAATCGGAATGCGGAATACGGCAGATGGACCGGATTTACGTCATAAACGTAGCAGCAGAGGAATACACTGCACTGTAGTACTGTGAACGTGGTTTTACGTCATAAACAGAATGCGGAATACGACAGATGGACCGGTTTTACGTCGTAAACGTAAAGCAGTGGCGGAAAATATTGTACTTCACGCTGTGGAGCGGCGGAAAATATTGTACTGTACTCGGTTCAGCGGCAGAGGAATACTGTACTGTGAACGCGGTTTTACGTCGTAAATGGAAAACGAAATACATGTACAGCGGATGGACCGAGGAGAACGACGTCAACAGCATCCTAGTAGACCATTAACTCTTTTTTTCCCTTCATTGTGGCTCCCAAACTTATGTATTTTTTGATAATTATGTAGGGTACTGTGTTAGGATAGGCTAAGTGCTTGGTAAAATACAGTACAGGTGGTCCCTGACTTACGAGCCCATCGACATACAAGGTTCCGTATTTACGAGTTGACTAACGAACAGTAAAGTTGTACAGAACATACAGAAAATACAGCACTGGTATGTGTTTTTAGATGAAAGTGTGTTAGCTAACAGTTTGTAAACAAGTTTCTGAGCATGCTTATGATACGTTTTTGTTGAAAAACGGGTGTTCGTAGTAGCGCTAGCATACTTTTTCCGACTTACGACCGAAAATTCGGACTTACGAGCGACACGTGTTTCGGGTTCCGACATACGAGATTTCGTGTTACGAGCACCTCGTACAAACGGAGCTCGCTCGTAAGTCGGGGACCACTACTGTACATGTATATGGTGCAGTATGTACGTATTTTCCGACTTACGTCGAAAATCGTTTTACGCCGCCGCGTAGGAACGGATCTACGCCGTAAGTCGAGGACTACCTGTACATTCAAACGAGACGTAAACAAGCGTGTTCTGTCGTCGGCGTCCGATCGTACACGTGGCCGCAGAGGCATCACCTCTGATCCGTCTCATCTCCACACGGCGCCAGCCACCAGTCTTCAAGAAGATCTGCTCATGTTTCTTCTTCTTTTTGTCGCCTTGACGGGTATTAGTAGAGGCAGGGCTTCCGACTTTGGACCCGAAGGACCCAGGTTCGAACCCCGGCCACTACACACCTTGGGGTGTCTATGAGTGCACACCTATTTCCCCAGCTCCCCGGGCGCTTTCTATGGCTGCTCACTGCACCACCTGGTGGTGGTTGGGTTAAATGCAGAGACGAATTTCGTCTTGTATGGGAAACGTACACAGATGACAAAAATGTGACATTTATTTATTTATTATTTTATTGACTCGCGCCGCAACCGTCAGTCCAGTCGTTTTCTTCAACTTCTGTCTTTTCTTTGAACTTGTTACCAAACTTGCACCAGACTGTGTCGCGAGCGCGAGGCGCCCGATGAAGACGAGCGTGCTTCGCTTGTAAATGAGACTGAAGTCACAGGTTGTGCGAGAGGCTTTTTTGTGTTACACGAGCCAAACTCTCCTTACCTCCTGTGACCTGCATGGTTAATGGGTACGCGTGCCCCTCGAGCTGACCCTCATTCCTCTTCGTCTCTTTGTCCTTCTCCTTTTTTTCCATTATCCGTCCAGCTCATTTGTCTCTCACCCCTGCTGCTTCTTCTCCGTTGCTCTCCACCTCTGTTCCCGCAGCCATTAATTCTCTTCCTCCCGTCTCGACTGCTCTGAACATCTCCTGGCTTCACACGTCCACTTGTTGTCACACCTGGCGAGCTGCAGCTTCCCCTCTCACGCTGTCTTCTGTTGTTTTGGTTTGTTTTTGCCTGACCCGTCCTCGCAGCCAGCGGATGCAAGTGTCCAGCATGTACGAACACTGTGTGAGGATGAAGCTGCTCGCCCAGAGGTTCTGCAAGCTGGAGGTGACCGAGGAGGAGTTCCTCTGCATGAAGGCCCTGGTCCTCTTCAGCATCAGTGAGTCAGCTAAAATAAAAATAGAGAAATAAAGAATAGCTTGAACTACGGCCGGTGAGTTATGACCAGAGCGGCGAGCGGCCATGTTTCAGAGAGTTGATGGGACGGATAAAGTCGGTGAGAGTTATTGTTGTGTTCTGGCTTTCTGTGGTCACAGTGCCGGTGGAGGGCCTGAAGAGCCAGTATTGTTTTGACGAACTGCGGACCTCCTACATCAAGGAGCTGGACCGCTTGGCCAGCAACCACGGCGAGACCACCCGGACGCAGAGGCTGTTTCAGCTCACGCAACTGCTGGACTACCTCCAGTCGGTAAACATGTGACTCCCCGCTTTTCTTTTCTTTTTTTTTTCACTGCTGAAAAGCCCCACCACATGTCTCTGAGGCGTTACGTAAGTGTCATTTGTCA
>JBBPBX010009406.1:46516-60154 GCA_038048925.1 Garcialebias charrua | reverse complement strand
CTCTGGAGAAACATCTGTATTCTGCTCTGAGGGTAGCAGCAGAAACATCTGTATTCAGCTCTGCAGAAACATCTGTATCCTGCTCTGAGGGTAGCAGGGTGCAGAAACATCTGTATTCTGCTTTGCAGAAACATCTGTATTCAGCTCTGCAGAAACATCTGTATTCTGCTCTGAGGGAAGCAGGATGCAGAAACATCTGTATTCTGCTCTGAGGACAGCAGGATGCAGAAACATCTGTATTCTGCTCCGAGGATAGCAGGATGCAGAAACATCTGTATTCTGCTCTGAGGACAGCAGGTTGCAGAAACATCTGTATTCTGCTCTGAGGGCAGCAGGACGCAGAAACATCTGTATTCTGCTCTGCAGAAACATCTGTATTCTGCTCTGAGGACAGCAGGATGCAGAAACATCTGTATTCTGCTCTGAGGACAGCAGGATGCAGAAACATCTGTATTCTGCTCTGAGGGCAGCAGGATGCAGAAACATCTGTATTCTGCTCTGCTGAAACATCTGTATTCTGCTCTGAGGGCAGCAGGATGCAGAAACATCTGTATTCTGCTCTGCAGAAACATCTGTATTCTGCTCTGAGGGCAGCAGGATGCAGAAACATCTGTATTCTGCTCTGCAGAAACATCTGTATTCTGCTCTGAGGACAGCAGGATGCAGAAACATCTGTATTCTGCTCTGAGGGCAGCAGGATGCAGAAACATCTGTATTCTGCTCTGCAGAAACATCTGTATTCTGCTCTGAGGGCAGCAGGATGCAGAAACATCTGTATTCTGCTCTGCAGAAACATCTGTATTCTTCTCTGAGGACAGCAGGATGCAGAAACATCTGTATTCTGCTCTGAGGGAAGCAGGATGCAGAAACATCTGTATTCTGCTCTGAGGACAGCAGGATGCAGAAACATCTGTATTCTGCTCTGAGGACAGCAGGATGCAGAAACATCTGTATTCTGCTCTGAGGACAGCAGGTTGCAGAAACATCTGTATTCTGCTCTGAGGGCAGCAGGACGCAGAAACATCTGTATTCTGCTCTGCAGAAACATCTGTATTCTGCTCTGAGGACAGCAGGATGCAGAAACATCTGTATTCTGCTCTGAGGACAGCAGGATGCAGAAACATCTGTATTCTGCTCTGAGGGCAGGCGACCTGTGACCCAAAATGGAAGAACGGGTAAAGATAATGGATGGATGGATGGATGGATGGAATTAGATTGGTAAAAAAATGCAATCAGACAAAAAGATAAATTAAATTAAAAAAAACATTTAAAAAAAAATCCCGTATGGTCTAGTGGTTAGGATTCCTGGTTTTCATCCAGGCGGCCCGGGTTCGACTCCCGGTATGGGACTAATGTTTAATGTGTTCAACATAATGGTACTTCTTCCATTTATTTAACTGCAAGAAACTGCATTGCATTTAGTGCCAGCAAGGGATGGTTGGACAAATTTCAAAAACGATTTGGGTTAAAAAGTGTTTCTCTGCACGGAGAGGCTGCGTCCGCTGATACAGCAGGAGCGGAGGGCTGAGTAAAGAACTTCTGTAATTTTATGGTGTATGAATCAAAATATGCCTCTTCTTTCTGTGACAAAATTCAGTGATTGGCTCTAACGTTACATTAAGCATATTTAAACCCCTATACTTTTCCAAAATAAACATCCTACCATCATGGTTGCATTCAAATAAAAACATCTGTATTCTGCTTTGAGGGCAGCAGGATGCAGAAACATCTGTATTCTGCTCTGAGGACAGCAGGATGCAGAAACATCTGTATTCTGCTCTGAGGGCAGCAGGATGCAGAAACATCTGTATTCTGCTCTGCAGAAACATCTGTATTCTTCTCTGAGGACAGCAGGATGCAGAAACATCTGTATTCTGCTCTGAGGGCAGCAGGATGCAGAAACATCTGTATTCTGCTCTGAGGACAGCAGGATGCAGAAACATCTGTATTCTGCTCTGAGGACAGCAGGATGCAGAAACATCTGTATTCTGCTCTGAGGACAGCAGGTTGCAGAAACATCTGTATTCTGCTCTGAGGGCATCAGGATGCAGAAACATCTGTATTCTGCTCTGAGGGCAGCAGGACGCAGAAACATCTGTATTCTGCTCTGCAGAAACATCTGTATTCTGCTCTGAGGACAGCAGGATGCAGAAACATCTGTATTCTGCTCTGAGGGCAGCAGGATGCAGAAACATCTGTATTCTGCTCTGCAGAAACATCTGTATTCTGCTCTGAGGGCAGCAGGATGCAGAAACATCTGTATTCTGCTCTGCAGAAACATCTGTATTCTGCTCTGAGGGCAGCAGGATGCAGAAACATCTGTATTCTGCTCTGCAGAAACATCTGTATTCTGCTCTGAGGACAGCAGGATGCAGAAACATCTGTATTCTGCTCTGAGGACAGCAGGATGCAGAAACATCTGTATTCTGCTCTGAGGGCAGCAGGATGCAGAAACATCTGTATTCTGCTCTGCAGAAACATCTGTATTCTGCTCTGAGGACAGCAGGATGCAGAAACATCTGTATTCTGCTCTGAGGGCAGCAGGATGCAGAAACATCTGTATTCTGCTCTGAGGACAGCAGGATGCAGAAACATCTGTATTCTGCTCTGAGGACAGCAGGATGCAGAAACATCTGTATTCTGCTCTGAGGGCAGCAGGATGCAGAAACATCTGTATTCTGCTCTGCAGAAACATCTGTATTCTGCTCTGAGGGCAGCAGGATGCAGAAACATCTGTATTCTGCTCTGCAGAAACATCTGTATTCTGCTCTGAGGGCAGCAGGATGCAGAAACATCTGTATTCTGCTCTGCAGAAACATCTGTATTCTTCTCTGAGGACAGCAGGATGCAGAAACATCTGTATTCTGCTCTGAGGGCAGCAGGATGCAGAAACATCTGTATTCTGCTCTGAGGACAGCAGGATGCAGAAACATCTGTATTCTGCTCTGAGGACAGCAGGATGCAGAAACATCTGTATTCTGCTCTGAGGACAGCAGGTTGCAGAAACATCTGTATTCTGCTCTGAGGTCAGCAGGCTGCAGAAACATCTGTATTCTGCTCTGCAGAAACATCTGTATTCTGCTCTGAGGACAGCAGGATGCAGAAACATCTGTATTCTGCTCTGAGGGCAGCAGGATGCAGAAACATCTGTATTCTGCTCTGCAGAAACATCTGTATTCTGCTCTGAGGGCAGCAGGATGCAGAAACATCTGTATTCTGCTCTGCAGAAACATCTGTATTCTTCTCTGAGGACAGCAGGATGCAGAAACATCTGTATTCTGCTCTGAGGGAAGCAGGATGCAGAAACATCTGTATTCTGCTCTGAGGACAGCAGGATGCAGAAACATCTGTATTCTGCTCTGAGGACAGCAGGATGCAGAAACATCTGTATTCTGCTCTGAGGACAGCAGGTTGCAGAAACATCTGTATTCTGCTCTGAGGGCAGCAGGACGCAGAAACATCTGTATTCTGCTCTGCAGAAACATCTGTATTCTGCTCTGAGGACAGCAGGATGCAGAAACATCTGTATTCTGCTCTGAGGGCAGCAGGATGCAGAAACATCTGTATTCTGCTCTGCAGAAACATCTGTATTCTTCTCTGAGGACAGCAGGATGCAGAAACATCTGTATTCTGCTCTGAGGGAAGCAGGATGCAGAAACATCTGTATTCTGCTCTGAGGACAGCAGGATGCAGAAACATCTGTATTCTGCTCTGAGGATAGCAGGATGCAGAAACATCTGTATTCTGCTCTGAGGACAGCAGGTTGCAGAAACATCTGTATTCTGCTCTGAGGGCAGCAGGACGCAGAAACATCTGTATTCTGCTCTGCAGAAATATCTGTATTCTGCTCCGAGGACAGCAGGATGCATAAACATCTGTATTCTGCTCTGAGGACAGCAGGATGCAGAAACATCTGTATTCTGCTCTGAGGGCAGCAGGATGCAGAAACATCTGTATTCTGCTCTGCTGAAACATCTGTATTCTGCTCTGAGGGCAGCAGGATGCAGAAACATCTGTATTCTGCTCTGCAGAAACATCTGTATTCTGCTCTGAGGACAGCAGGATGCAGAAACATCTGTATTCTGCTTTGAGGGCAGCAGGATGCAGAAACATCTGTATTCTGCTCTGAGGACAGCAGGATGCAGAAACATCTGTATTCTGCTCTGAGGGCAGCAGGATGCAGAAACATCTGTATTCTGCTCTGCAGAAACATCTGTATTCTTCTCTGAGGACAGCAGGATGCAGAAACATCTGTATTCTGCTCTGAGGGCAGCAGGATGCAGAAACATCTGTATTCTGCTCTGAGGACAGCAGGATGCAGAAACATCTGTATTCTGCTCTGAGGACAGCAGGATGCAGAAACATCTGTATTCTGCTCTGAGGACAGCAGGTTGCAGAAACATCTGTATTCTGCTCTGAGGGCATCAGGATGCAGAAACATCTGTATTCTGCTCTGAGGGCAGCAGGACGCAGAAACATCTGTATTCTGCTCTGCAGAAACATCTGTATTCTGCTCTGAGGACAGCAGGATGCAGAAACATCTGTATTCTGCTCTGAGGACAGCAGGATGCAGAAACATCTGTATTCTGCTCTGAGGGCAGCAGGATGCAGAAACATCTGTATTCTGCTCTGCTGAAACATCTGTATTCTGCTCTGAGGGCAGCAGGATGCAGAAACATCTGTATTCTGCTCTGCAGAAACATCTGTATTCTGCTCTGAGGACAGCAGGATGCAGAAACATCTGTATTCTGCTCTGAGGGCAGCAGGATGCAGAAACATCTGTATTCTGCTCTGCCGAAACATCTGTATTCTGCTCTGAGGGCAGCAGGATGCAGAAACATCTGCATTCTGCTCTGCAGAAACATCTGTATTCTGCTCTGCAGGAACATCTGTATTTTGCTCTGAGGGCAGCAGGATGCAGAAACATCTGTATTCTGCTCTGCAGAAACATCTGTATTCTGCTCTGAGGGCAGCAGGATGCAGAAACATCTGTATTCTACACTGCAGAAACATCTGTATTCTGCTCTGAGGGCAGCAGGATGCAGAAACATCTGTATTCTGCTCTGCAGAAACATCTGTATTCTGCTCTGAGGGCAGCAGGATGCAAAAACATCTGTATTCTACACTGCAGAAACATCTGTATTCTGCTCTGAGGGCAGCAGGATGCAGAAACATCTGTATTCTGCTCTGAGGGCAGCAGGATCCAGAAACATCGGTTTTCTGCTCTGGAGAAACATCTGTATTCTGCTCTGAGGGTAGCAGGATGCAGAAACATCTGTATTCAGCTCTGCAGAAACATCTGTATCCTGCTCTGAGGGTAGCAGGGTGCAGAAACATCTGTATTCTGCTTTGCAGAAACATCTGTATTCAGCTCTGCAGAAACATCTGTATTCTGCTCTGAGGGAAGCAGGATGCAGAAACATCTGTATTCTGCTCTGAGGACAGCAGGATGCAGAAACATCTGTATTCTGCTCCGAGGATAGCAGGATGCAGAAACATCTGTATTCTGCTCTGAGGACAGCAGGTTGCAGAAACATCTGTATTCTGCTCTGAGGGCAGCAGGACGCAGAAACATCTGTATTCTGCTCTGCAGAAATATCTGTATTCTGCTCCGAGGACAGCAGGATGCATAAACATCTGTATTCTGCTCTGAGGACAGCAGGATGCAGAAACATCTGTATTCTGCTCTGAGGGCAGCAGGATGCAGAAACATCTGTATTCTGCTCTGCTGAAACATCTGTATTCTGCTCTGAGGGCAGCAGGATGCAGAAACATCTGTATTCTGCTCTGCAGAAACATCTGTATTCTGCTCTGAGGACAGCAGGATGCAGAAACATCTGTATTCTGCTCTGAGGGCAGCAGGATGCAGAAACATCTGTATTCTGCTCTGAGGACAGCAGGATGCAGAAACATCTGTATTCTGCTCTGAGGGCAGCAGGATGCAGAAACATCTGTATTCTGCTCTGCAGAAACATCTGTATTCTTCTCTGAGGACAGCAGGATGCAGAAACATCTGTATTCTGCTCTGAGGGCAGCAGGATGCAGAAACATCTGTATTCTGCTCTGAGGACAGCAGGATGCAGAAACATCTGTATTCTGCTCTGAGGACAGCAGGATGCAGAAACATCTGTATTCTGCTCTGAGGACAGCAGGTTGCAGAAACATCTGTATTCTGCTCTGAGGGCATCAGGATGCAGAAACATCTGTATTCTGCTCTGAGGGCAGCAGGACGCAGAAACATCTGTATTCTGCTCTGCAGAAACATCTGTATTCTGCTCTGAGGACAGCAGGATGCAGAAACATCTGTATTCTGCTCTGAGGACAGCAGGATGCAGAAACATCTGTATTCTGCTCTGAGGGCAGCAGGATGCAGAAACATCTGTATTCTGCTCTGCTGAAACATCTGTATTCTGCTCTGAGGGCAGCAGGATGCAGAAACATCTGTATTCTGCTCTGCAGAAACATCTGTATTCTGCTCTGAGGACAGCAGGATGCAGAAACATCTGTATTCTGCTCTGAGGGCAGCAGGATGCAGAAACATCTGTATTCTGCTCTGCCGAAACATCTGTATTCTGCTCTGAGGGCAGCAGGATGCAGAAACATCTGCATTCTGCTCTGCAGAAACATCTGTATTCTGCTCTGCAGGAACATCTGTATTTTGCTCTGAGGGCAGCAGGATGCAGAAACATCTGTATTCTGCTCTGCAGAAACATCTGTATTCTGCTCTGAGGGCAGCAGGATGCAGAAACATCTGTATTCTACACTGCAGAAACATCTGTATTCTGCTCTGAGGGCAGCAGGATGCAGAAACATCTGTATTCTGCTCTGCAGAAACATCTGTATTCTGCTCTGAGGGCAGCAGGATGCAAAAACATCTGTATTCTACACTGCAGAAACATCTGTATTCTGCTCTGAGGGCAGCAGGATGCAGAAACATCTGTATTCTGCTCTGAGGGCAGCAGGATCCAGAAACATCGGTTTTCTGCTCTGGAGAAACATCTGTATTCTGCTCTGAGGGTAGCAGGATGCAGAAACATCTGTATTCAGCTCTGCAGAAACATCTGTATCCTGCTCTGAGGGTAGCAGGGTGCAGAAACATCTGTATTCTGCTTTGCAGAAACATCTGTATTCAGCTCTGCAGAAACATCTGTATTCTGCTCTGAGGGAAGCAGGATGCAGAAACATCTGTATTCTGCTCTGAGGACAGCAGGATGCAGAAACATCTGTATTCTGCTTTGAGGGCAGCAGGATGCAGAAACATCTGTATTCTGCTCTGAGGACAGCAGGATGCAGAAACATCTGTATTCTGCTCTGAGGGCAGCAGGATGCAGAAACATCTGTATTCTGCTCTGCAGAAACATCTGTATTCTTCTCTGAGGACAGCAGGATGCAGAAACATCTGTATTCTGCTCTGAGGGCAGCAGGATGCAGAAACATCTGTATTCTGCTCTGAGGACAGCAGGATGCAGAAACATCTGTATTCTGCTCTGAGGACAGCAGGATGCAGAAACATCTGTATTCTGCTCTGAGGACAGCAGGTTGCAGAAACATCTGTATTCTGCTCTGAGGGCATCAGGATGCAGAAACATCTGTATTCTGCTCTGAGGGCAGCAGGACGCAGAAACATCTGTATTCTGCTCTGCAGAAACATCTGTATTCTGCTCTGAGGGCAGCAGGATGCAGAAACATCTGTATTCTGCTCTGAGGACAGCAGGATGCAGAAACATCTGTATTCTGCTCTGAGGACAGCAGGATGCAGAAACATCTGTATTCTGCTCTGAGGACAGCAGGTTGCAGAAACATCTGTATTCTGCTCTGAGGGCATCAGGATGCAGAAACATCTGTATTCTGCTCTGAGGGCAGCAGGACGCAGAAACATCTGTATTCTGCTCTGCAGAAACATCTGTATTCTGCTCTGAGGGCAGCAGGATGCAGAAACATCTGTATTCTACACTGCAGAAACATCTGTATTCTGCTCTGAGGGCAGCAGGATGCAGAAACATCTGTATTCTGCTCTGCAGAAACATCTGTATTCTGCTCTGAGGGCAGCAGGATGCAAAAACATCTGTATTCTACACTGCAGAAACATCTGTATTCTGCTCTGAGGGCAGCAGGATGCAGAAACATCTGTATTCTGCTCTGAGGGCAGCAGGATCCAGAAACATCGGTTTTCTGCTCTGGAGAAACATCTGTATTCTGCTCTGAGGGTAGCAGGATGCAGAAACATCTGTATTCAGCTCTGCAGAAACATCTGTATCCTGCTCTGAGGGTAGCAGGGTGCAGAAACATCTGTATTCTGCTTTGCAGAAACATCTGTATTCAGCTCTGCAGAAACATCTGTATTCTGCTCTGAGGGAAGCAGGATGCAGAAACATCTGTATTCTGCTCTGAGGACAGCAGGATGCAGAAACATCTGTATTCTGCTTTGAGGGCAGCAGGATGCAGAAACATCTGTATTCTGCTCTGAGGACAGCAGGATGCAGAAACATCTGTATTCTGCTCTGAGGGCAGCAGGATGCAGAAACATCTGTATTCTGCTCTGCAGAAACATCTGTATTCTTCTCTGAGGACAGCAGGATGCAGAAACATCTGTATTCTGCTCTGAGGGCAGCAGGATGCAGAAACATCTGTATTCTGCTCTGAGGACAGCAGGATGCAGAAACATCTGTATTCTGCTCTGAGGACAGCAGGATGCAGAAACATCTGTATTCTGCTCTGAGGACAGCAGGTTGCAGAAACATCTGTATTCTGCTCTGAGGGCATCAGGATGCAGAAACATCTGTATTCTGCTCTGAGGGCAGCAGGACGCAGAAACATCTGTATTCTGCTCTGCAGAAACATCTGTATTCTGCTCTGAGGACAGCAGGATGCAGAAACATCTGTATTCTGCTCTGAGGACAGCAGGATGCAGAAACATCTGTATTCTGCTCTGAGGGCAGCAGGATGCAGAAACATCTGTATTCTGCTCTGCTGAAACATCTGTATTCTGCTCTGAGGGCAGCAGGATGCAGAAACATCTGTATTCTGCTCTGCAGAAACATCTGTATTCTGCTCTGAGGACAGCAGGATGCAGAAACATCTGTATTCTGCTCTGAGGGCAGCAGGATGCAGAAACATCTGTATTCTGCTCTGCCGAAACATCTGTATTCTGCTCTGAGGGCAGCAGGATGCAGAAACATCTGCATTCTGCTCTGCAGAAACATCTGTATTCTGCTCTGCAGGAACATCTGTATTTTGCTCTGAGGGCAGCAGGATGCAGAAACATCTGTATTCTGCTCTGCAGAAACATCTGTATTCTGCTCTGAGGGCAGCAGGATGCAGAAACATCTGTATTCTACACTGCAGAAACATCTGTATTCTGCTCTGAGGGCAGCAGGATGCAGAAACATCTGTATTCTGCTCTGCAGAAACATCTGTATTCTGCTCTGAGGGCAGCAGGATGCAAAAACATCTGTATTCTACACTGCAGAAACATCTGTATTCTGCTCTGAGGGCAGCAGGATGCAGAAACATCTGTATTCTGCTCTGAGGGCAGCAGGATCCAGAAACATCGGTTTTCTGCTCTGGAGAAACATCTGTATTCTGCTCTGAGGGTAGCAGGATGCAGAAACATCTGTATTCAGCTCTGCAGAAACATCTGTATCCTGCTCTGAGGGTAGCAGGGTGCAGAAACATCTGTATTCTGCTTTGCAGAAACATCTGTATTCAGCTCTGCAGAAACATCTGTATCCTGCTCTGAGGGTAGCAGGATGCAGAAACATCTGTATTCAGCTCTGCAGAAACATCTGTATTCTGCTCTGAGGGTAGCAGGATGCAGAAACATCTGTATTCTGCTCTGCAGAAACATCTGTATCCTGCTCTGAGGGCAGCAGGAGTTCCTCAGACAGAGACATCTGGAGTTTTTTTGTTGCTGCTGGGGGACAAAGTAGATTTATTGCTCCAAACATCATCATCATCATCATCATCATCATCATCATCATCATCATCATCATCATCATCATCATCATCAGGTCTGTTTGTGTTCAGATGAAGATGACGGACAGTAAATGTTGATACTTTTTATTTTGGTACCACTTCTCAAAAAAATAATGCATTATTGATTTCTAAATAATTTGTTTGTAAACAAAGAGTAAACAATCCTTTATAACTTGTTAATTACAAAATACTGCAAGCAAAGTCTGTTTTTGGTAAATCATTTATTGAGCCCTGCTGCTGCTGCCGTTGGGTCAAAGTGGCTGCAGTGTTTACACCTCCTGGGTCATTTGACCCAAGGGCAGCAGCAGTTGATAAAAAGCTAAACAACAAAAACAACTCAGCTGAATTAGTAAAAGTTCGGCTCTTTTAAGAACCTTCAGTTTATTTCTGTAAAGAACATTTCAGAGTTTGTAGGCGGCACGGTGGTTCAGTTAGAGCTGCTGCCTCTCAGCAAGAAGGTTGCTAGATCGAATCCCGACTAGGGGACCTTTCTGTGTGGAGTGTGCATGTTCTCGCCGTGCACTCCAGTTTCCTCCCACAGACCAAAAACATGCATGTTAGACTGACTGGTAACTCTGAATTGCCCCTAGGTGTCTATCAGAGTCAGAGTACTTTTATTAATATTGCACACAAGTTTTCACCAGTACAGCATGAATATGTACGCACAGTCATCCGGAAGGGGGCAAGTGTGTGAAGCTGCTGCTTATCAGACCACATGAGACATCATATCACATTATGTTCTTCAGCGCGGCCTCTCCCATCCGTATCGGGATGAAGGTCAAAGGTGTGAAAACAAGGAAAGAACCATGAGGGTCACAGCGTTGGTATTAAAAAAAGATGTATCACATTTTGTCTTTCAAGACACCATATGAGACAGAAAAAACTATACCAGAAGCACATTTAAGACAATCACATGTTGCATTTTGAGACTAAGGCAGTGAGACTTCTGTCCATGAGACATTCCAGATAGCAAACAGTTCTGAGGTGAAACCAGCCGGCCTCCGATAACGCTCATAGTGCAGCCGTTTGCCTCAGAAAACACGTCTCAGGAGAAATTTGACATCCAGCCTTTTTCCAAGGCTGTTTAGGGTAAAGTCAGATAAGGATTACAAATATTTTTCACTTCAGGCAGACAGTATAATTCCTTCAGCCTTGAGTCTTTCTGGGCAACTCTGATATGTTCCAATTCTGGACTTTTTCCTCTGATCCAGCTGTGACCCTTAGATGTTGACCACCAGCGTCCAGAGTCCCAATCCGAGCGGATGATCTGTGATCCTCAGAGATCGTGTTCACCTTCCGGATTAGCTTGTAAACAGCTGATTTCCGAGGTCACGGCACAGATCAGATTGGGTGTTCTAGCAGTAGGTCCTGCTGAAACTCTCCCTCATTTGCCGATAGGCCAGTGCTCCACAAAACCCCCAAAAAGCAAAGCGCCACCATCGTAATCCAATTTAATCCAGATTCTTCACATTCCCTCAGAGCACACAGAGAGCGAGACGTCACCATTCCATCGAATCCATGGCGTGTCTCTCGTTTCGTCTGCGGGGATGGGCCAGCTCCCCCGTGCCTTGCCTTTTGTTGAAATCTTTCAGTAGAGTTGAATTCCCATACCACCCAATTCATCTTAAGCTTCGTTCGAGGTGCTTCATGAGAGCTGCAGACAAGACAAAAAGCAGCGGCAGCAGGGGGGGGGAGGACGAGGGAGGAGAGGAGAAAGGTGACTGCCTCCTTCAGAAGCCAGAACAGAAGACCACTGTGAAGGACTGGAGACATGTCCAGGTGTCCCCTGCCCCTCACACAGTGACAGCTGGACCACAGCTGCTTCATGGCGTCTAATCCAGTTATTTATTTAAATTAATTTTTTAATAATTTGCCGCAAAAGACAGTTGAAATTAAATTCTTGAGTTCATCGTTATTTAAGAAAATCTGCCAAGTTTTATGATTGTTGATGCTTAATAAACTGTTTATAAACTCATTAATAACATTAATAAAGCCTTTATAAGGGTATTTGTGAAGTATATATTTATTTATGTGATCTTAGAAATACAAAAGACGCATCAGCTGCAGAACAGATACCAGATGGTACAGTTATGCAACAAGACAATTTTAAAAACTATTCATAAGATTTTTTTTAAATTAAATTAAAAACTAAACTAAAACATTAATTTAGGACTCCTGTAATAAATCAGAGGTGACAGAATGTCAACGCTTTGATGAAGAAACTCTAGAAAAAGAAAACTAAGATTTTAAAAATAAACGAATCTGTTGACAACAGCTCGATATTGAGAAAGGCAGAAACAAGGAGTAGAAAGTAAGTCTTAAAAACAAACACTGAGAAAACAAAAAGTCATACTTAACTAGAGAAAATGTATTTTCTGTGAAAATGCAGTGTGAATGCTTATTGCTGAAAAACAGCTGACATTAGCTAAAAACATGCTGAAATGTAGCTGAAATGGAAGAAAAAGCTTAAACTAGCAGAAGAAAGCATGGAACACATATTTGCTGAAGTTGTTTTAAATTAGCAGAAATTAGCACAAAATTTAGGAAATTAGCTATAAAAAAAAGAAGCTGAAATTGCAAAAAAATAAATAAAAAATGCCTGAAAAGGCAGAAAGAATCTTAAACTACCAGAAGGAAGTGGAAGGAGCTGAAATAAGATTGGTTTTTTTTATTGATTTTTTTTCTGTGGAATTAGCTGAAAAAGCTGAATTTGGCACAAAAACAGCTAAAACGTAGCTGAGAAAGAAAGAAAAAAAAGCTATAGCAGATATAAGAGATAGCAGAAAAAAACTGAAAGGAGCATAACAAGCTAAAATGAGCATAAATAAGATAATTAGGCTGAATGTAGCAGAGATGATCACGAAAAACTTGAATTTATCTGAAAACAGCTGAAATTAGCTGAAAAGTTAGCTGAAAATGTAGAACAAGCTTAAATTAGCAGAAGAAAGCAGAAAGAACACATTTGAACAAGTAGGGTGACAGAAGCAAAAATTAGCACCAAAAATGGAAATTATCTGAACAAAGTTGAAATTAGCAGAAAAACTGCTGAAAAGTAGCTAAAAAGCAGAAAGAAGATTAAATTATAAGAAAGGAGTGGAGAAAGAGCACATTTTAGCTGAATTGGGCTGAAAAAAGTCTAAATGAGGGCAAAAATGTGGAATTAACTGAAAAAGCTTAAATATAAAAAGCTAAATAGTAGCTGAAATAGCAGAAAAAGCTGAAACTTGCGGAAATAAGCTGAAAGGAGCCTAACAAGCTGAAATTAGTAGAAAGAAGGTAGAAGCAGCACAAAAATGTTGTAGCTAGCACAAACAGCTGAAAAGGTTTAAATTAGCAGAAAGAAGCCGAATGAAGCCGAAGTAGAACAAAATGTGAAAGGAGCAGTAAAAGGTTGTAAACACATCTAAAGATCTGAAGGATGTAAAATGAGCTCAATTCATTGAAGAAAAAAGTGGCAGAAAAGGCTAAATGTTTCAAAAAGCTAAAGTTGCACCAATACCAAAAGTCACGGCAGGATCGTCCTGAAAGAGCCGAACGTTTTGATTCATGATTTGTTGAAATAGTTTGAAAAACTACAGGACGAGAAAGATGCAGGAACACGTACAGAAGAAAAATGGATCATAACAGAGAGAACGCTTCATAAACGTTCACACAATAAGTCAG
>JBBPBX010009406.1:6885-46406 GCA_038048925.1 Garcialebias charrua | reverse complement strand
GAAAGAGACAGAAACTTCAACACTTGCTCTTCTCAAGGGCGGACGTCTCCTCTCGGTCTCCGCTTTGCTTTTGCTTTGTCTTGTCTGTGAAACTGTCTGAGAGCCTCTCTTCTACAAAATCTTCCGAATCATAACTATGGACTTCAATTTGGTCAGTTGGTCCCTCAACACAACTGATAACATTTCTTCAAAAAGAAGACAGGCTGTAGGCGAGCCGATTTGCCCTGTTGGCATGCACACAGCTGGATATCTCATCGACTTGGAAGACTTGATGACGTGTCTATCTCTGCTGTCATCTGTGGATCTTAAGGACGCATATTTAATTGGATTTATGATAACTGGTTCCTGCTTTTTGGATTTGGCTGGTTCCTGGTCTATCAACACACAAGGAAGATGTCGGCAGCAAATCTGGACCTGGTCAGGCTGCCTGCCTTACATGATGGCTTGGTTCATGTCTCGAGAAACCAGACTTTTGGCTGAATGGATTAGATCTCTGGGATTTTCTCAGGTACGTTCCACTGGTATGGTCATTTTAATTTGGACATTTCTGAAGCGAGTGGACCGACACAGACTGAAGGTAGATGTCATTAAAGTTCTGCCTGTCCCCAAAACAATCGTGTTTATCTGACATTCGGCTCCCTGACTGGCCTTGACAGGCCGTCTTATCTCAACACGCCTGTAGAAGTTTTGTAAACCTGACGCTCTCACCCATTCCAAACCTTCTACTGAGGAATTCCACAGACTTTTCAGAGGAGCCCAGCTGAATAAACATTCTGTCGTCATTTCAGGACTTTAGATTCGCCATGGCCGTCCTCGGCAGCTCCCCCCCGAGTGTGCACAGATCTCTCCAGAGGGAACTGTATATGAACTGAGTGTTTTTTATCTGAACTCTGCAGTGCCTCTGCGTGTTGGCTGCTCACCGCCTTTGAGCACACACCCCCCCCCCGTCTGCATAATGTCGGCGTCATTATGTGCTTGTGTGCAAGATTTTTTTTTCATTACCACATTTTTGACCTTCGAACAGAGATCAAAAATGTGTTAGGAATTTTTTTTGCCTCCAAACCCTGTCATTTTTCACCACTTTTATTGTCTGTCCAACAGGTCTCACTTGTAAATGAGTCTTCGAGGCTCAATGTGACTTATCTGTTTAAAAAAAGGTTGAATGAAAATGACTGTTTTGATGAATAAAGTGTGTGAAAATGTAAAGTTTTTAGAAAAAAAGAAGAGTTTGTTTTTAAAGAATGTAGAAAGTTCAGCTGAAAAATCAAAGTTGAGTTCAGTTTTCTGTGGGAAACCATTGAGAACTGGTTAAACCTAAAACAATTGTTTTAAACCCCCTGAAGATGTGACGATGCCCGTTCAGACACGTAAAGTCCTACTTCCCGTGACCCGTTCAACCCTCAGCGATGTTTCTGCAGCATCCAAAGAACCGGCTTTTACCTGCAGGGACAAACTCCTGTTGTCAACGGGGAGCAGGTTTCTTCTGCACTGTACAAACACAGCACACAGTCCTTGATGTGCGTACCTTTAGATCTGTTCAGCCAACAGGTTGTTTTTAAGACATTATATAGCAAAAGCATGGACTTTGGTGTTTTGAACCCGTTTGACATGACTGTCGACAAGGGAGAGGGCAGGCACCGGAGGAGAGGGCACGCACCGGAGGCCATCTTAGCGCCAACATAGTTGTTTTTTCCACTGTTGGGGGAGAATCAGTTTTGTCTGGTGTTTCCTCAGACTGATGAAACCCTCTGGATGGAGGGCGAAACGTCTCAGCATAAAAACAGAAACTGTACAGATGACCTGACTGAACGTTGTTGGATTTTATACCTAGATTATTGAGCGTGGACTTTGATATAGCAAAAGGTTTCTAAATATAAAAAAACAACAATTGTTTATGGCTGTGTTGGTGTAAAACGCTGTGCAGGGCAGAAACGTCCTGTTTTTAGCTCCGTGACGTCTCCAAGCTCGCAGCACCGTGTTATGAAAGTGGCTCCATTTTCCACGCCCGTGAGATTCTCCGGAGCCTCCGGTACTTTACCATCTTTACTAGAAGGGTGGAGGGTGAAGGAGAGACGTCATCTAGAAGAGGAAGAAAGGACGGAATGGCCGAGGCGAGAACTAAAGACCAAACCACGGCCATCACTGAATTTAAACCACAACTGAAAGGGTCACTGTGCTGGTCCAAACCACCCAACGGTTGTGGAGGATTTTGTCAACCGGAGTCTCACAAAGCTCAGACATGTCCGTGCCACCGGAGCGGAAAGAGGTTTTTCCTCTGACCCGGATCCTCCAACCTTCAGGGCAAAAACCCAATTAATGATCAGACAAGATGTGGAGGGAAAGAAAGGAGCAGATTGATGCACGGGAAATAATTCACACAAAGAAAGTATATTTTATGTACGGTGTGGATTATTTTAGGGGAAATAAACAGAGCCCGGATGTATTTAGGTACAGTATAATCGCTGGTATCTGCTACAGCAAAGAACTATTCCTTTTTACCTTTTAAATACAGTATTGGACTTTTAAAAAAAGGTTTAAAACTGATCAAATAAACCAATTCTGTTAGTTGTGCTCCAAAACCGAGTCTAAAACCAACAAGCTTTATCGTTTTTCGCCCACGTCTGTTGTTAGCAAAATATTTCATGAACCACCGGATGACTTTTAAATAAACTCTAAATCACAAGATGTACACCTACAATAAAATAAATAAAAAAAACGGTAGGAGTTGACCCAATTCAAGATGGCTGCCACAGCTGTAATTCAACTAATCTTATGGCGAATGTGCTAAAACTTGGTGTGGAAGTAGCTGTGAGTCATCCCCAACATGAGCTCTGAGTGCTACCTGATCATGTGAGATCTCTGTTGGAGTCAACTCTTTCTGTTAGCAAAATATCTCATGCACCGCTGGACAGACGTCAATGAAAAAACTAACCAAACTTAGCCGACACGAAAATGGCCACAACTCGTTTAATTTTCAGACACTGAGCTAAACGTTGAAACAAACATCCAAAACAATTCATTTCTTATGTTTGTATATTTACGTGTTTTTAAATCATTCACTCTTTTGGGGTCCATTCTGTGTGTTTTTTTACTCGTTCCGCAGTTTTTGCTCTCTTTCTACATTTCATGTGTCAAAACGTTCGGCTCACATTCCTGATTTGACTTTAGGTGTTTGTGCAATTTTTACTTTTTGAAATGCGTAGCTTTTTCAGCCATGTTTTACTCTTTATAAATAAATGGAGCTCTTCATCCTTCAAACTCTTCGTGTAGTTTCAAACTTTTTACTGCTCAGTTCAGATTTTTGTTCTTTGTTCAGCTTTTTTGCGCTAAATTCAGCTTTTTCAGCTAATTTTTAGTATTTTGTTGTTGTAGTCTTTTCTGCTTTTTTATTTTATTCCCTATTTTCAATCCCCTTTGGTGATTCTTTTGAAATGCTTTGGGGAGGTTTTCAGTCTTTTTCTGCTAATTTCAGTTTCTTTTTTCAACTCAGCCTCTCGCTTATTCTGCTCAATTCAGATTTTTCCTCACGTTTTTTTCTGCTGCTTTCAGCGAATGTCAGCTGGTAAACAGTTTGAAGGGAAGAACTACCTTAATTCAGGGAGTAGGATTGTGGAATAATTTAAAGACAAATGTTAAGGAAGCCAAATCAATCCCTGTCTTTAAGAAACTGGTTAAGGTTGAATTGTTAAACAAATATAAATGAATGTACTTAAATGAGTAATATATATAATTGAAAATTAAATGAGTTATTTACTTATTATTATTTATAGAAAAATTTGTCTAAATTCTTATTACCGGTAGATAAATAAGGAGCAGATTTAATAAGATATTTTCTTCATCTGCTACCTTTCAGTTTATATATTTTCTTTATGCGTTTTTCTTTTCCAATTACATATATGTTAATTGTTGTATTTCATTATAGTAAATATTTTTAAATACATATATTGTTTCTCTCCAATTACATACAGTATATGTTAATTGTTGTATCTCATTATTATAAAATGAATAAATGAATTTAAAAAAACTTGCATTAAAAGATCAGCAATGAAAACTTTTCAGCCTCATTTCGACTTCTTCAGCAGCTTTCAGCAAAAATCATTTAGCAACACTTGCTGCATTTTCACAAGAAACGTTTGTCTAGTTTGTATCTGATGCTTTACTGCTAATTCCAGCTGTGCACACATGGCTGTTTCCAGAATGCTATGCTAAGCTAACACATGTTTACTACATAGCTCAAAACTTACAACAGATTTTATAACTGTGCTCTGTTTCTGTGATTTCACGTCACACGATGACTCACTACCTTTCACTCGGCTGTCGCTAACTGCTCCGAGGACGGACATTTTGTTTCCACTAATCATCACTTAGATCTGTGTTCGCTCTACAATCTGTAACAGCTGCTGTTTCCCTCCTCGTTCTTGTGACAAGTTAATAGGTGTCTTCCAGTGACTCACACTATGTGGCTAAACACCAGCTAGCAGACAGAAAGTACCCTAAAAAAAGCCCTGCTCCTGCAGCAAGCCAACAATAATTAAATGGACGAGGACACAGGAGCAGACATGAGGGAAGTTCTTTGGTAAAGTATACAACGTACGGTAGTTTGTGTTTACATCACACTTTAGCTCCTCAAACTTAATTTTGATAATAAACCTGTAGGAATGCACATCCACTGCCTTGAAGGCCTCACATGATCTATTAGCACTTTAGCTACACCAAGTTATAGCTCAAAACCTAGAAAAATTAGAGTTTTAGCCATTTTGGGACCAAGGTTGGAGTGACAGCCATCTTGAACCAGGTTGAATCCAAAAGTTATTAAGTTGTCAATAGAACAACTTTTTTTTCTTCACTTTTGCAGGCGATAGTGAAAATGAATGAATAAACATTAATTTTCAATAGATTTTTATTTTTTTTATTGTTTTTCCTGTTCCCTCTTCAGGAGTCGCCACAGCGAGTCATCCTCCACCTCACTCTGTCCTCTGCATCCTCTGTCTTCACTCCAATGTTGTATTTCGTCATGGAGCAATTTTGGGGAAATGGAAATTCCCTTAGTCCCTTCGTCCTTCTGGGTGTGATAGGCCTGTCACGATAACAAATTTAGCTGGGCTATTAATTGTCTCAGAAATTATTACGATAAATGATAATGTTTTTTGAAATTTGACAGTAACTGGTAATTATTGTCAAATTCAAGAAGAAATGTTCATTAATTTGTTTTGAGTGTAGTACCTTTTTCGACCACCGGATGGCAGTATAAGACTGTTTAAACTGAAGGATGGATAGTGAGGGAGCGAGCAGTGGGTCTCTTTAAGAAAAATGGGAGGGAGGCCCCTTGACGTGACATGGGCTGTCTCTCTTCGGCTCTCAAAATGGCGGCCGCTCGGTGTGGATTTAGCTCTTTAGCATAGCATTTTTTTTAAAGAAAGCTTTCAATAAAAAAATCAGTAAACAAGTTCTCAGCTTATTTTGCGGAGGAAAAACAACTTTTTACACAAAGGCACGGGTTTCAGCTGTGAATTTTGGAGCTTCCACAAGACGGAGGTTTTTTCCCGAGGGCAGCCTGTTAGCTTAGCTTCTCAGCTTAACTGCTTTTAACGATCCAAAAACATGATTTTGGATGGTTAAAATGGATTTTAAAGAGAAAAGAGAAAGGGAGGAGTCTGCATCCAGTGTCTTCAGTAGAAAGAGAGAGACACGAAGAAATGATAAAGCCAATAAATGAAAATGAGGTCAATAATTTTCATTTATCATGCGATTAATTGATTTATTGTTTATCGCAACAGGCCTGGTTGTAAGATAGATAACTTGAAGAATAACTGAAGTACGACGCCCATTTGGTGTGTGGCTAGCCTGGTTAAAACCAGACCCTTGTCCTTCACTTCGCTTTGGACTAGGGTCTGGCATTTCTCCCATAGACAACGATTTCTCCGGTCGATTTTTGACCGGACCAATCAGAGAACAGAAGGCGGAGTTTTGAACGACGTCGACTGACGTCGTCAGTTAAAATGGCTGCCGCCACGAAGGAATTTTCATGAAAACAAGGTAAAAAACTATTATTTCTTTGCTGAGAAAAAATATATTTCTTAGCTGACGTTATATCAGAAGTGTTCCTGAGCTTAACAGTTCCTAAATCAATTCACGAAATGGTCAAATCTGCTGGATTTAAATAGTTTCGGTTTGACATTTTCCAAACAGCCTCGGGTGCGCTACGAAAATAAATGATAAAAAATCGAATTTTATCTCAAATGTTTCATCTAGGCCAACAGTCAGTAAATTAGAGCCATATAATTACACACTGGTAGCAGAAAAAATATCCACCGAGTGGTTTCTGAGCTATTTATCTGATAGCCTGGACCTCGCCAGGCTAAACTAACAAAACTCCGCCTTCTGTTCTCTGATTGGTCCGGTCAAAAATCGACCGGAGAAATCGTTGTCTATGGGAGAAGTCCCAGACCCTAGTCCAAAGCGAAGTGAAGGACAAGGGTCTGGTTTTAACCAGTGTGTGGCTGCATCTAGGCATAAGGTCACTATTGATAATTGATTTGCCACATTAAAATCCAAGATGGCCACCACCATTTGTTAACCGGTCACCTCAATAGTTTGGGGAAACTAGTTTTCTAGTTTTATGTTGCTTAAAAGTATAGTTTCGTCAAATGATTGGGGTGGTCAGTGGTGACTGGATCTTAGTTGGCTAAGGCCACCAATGGCCACCGCTTGGCTCCACCATTGGCAGCAGATAAAGTTGCCCCCTTCGATTGCCAAGATCTGCATCACCTTGGACAAGAAAAAAAAGAAGATAAAGAAATAAAAACCTACCTGAGCTACAAACATTGAGGTTGGATTTCTTATCCTATTCAATGTTCAAATCCCTCAGTGATCACAGTATCACTTGTTTTTATTTGCTTTATGTGGAATTTTCCTCTCAGTTTTACCTCATGTCAGCAGCTTATTCCAGCAGTGAATGAGTATCTATTTAAGCAAATGTAATAAATGACAGCGAGTATTAGCATATGTTACATCAGTAGAGGATTATACAGGATCTCATTATTCTTCAAGTTCTGGTGAATAAAAGTAACCGAACTCTGGTGTGTTTGGATCCTGTTAGAAACTCCAGATTAAGAATTAAGAAAAACCCAATTATCCCTCTCACTAACACCCACTTTAACATCTTCTCTCCTTCCTTTCAGCAAAATGTTTTAGGTGGTGACTTCTTCAACAAAGTTTGTGGTCATCTGAAACTGCTGGAAAAGGAGTACTTTGGACTGGAGTTCAGACACCACAGTGGCCATTATGTAAGAAATACACAACACTAAAAGTTTAATATTTTACAATGTATTTAAATGTGTTTCTGTTACAGGTTTGGTTGGAACTGCTTAAGCCTCTTGTAAAACAGATAAAATGTGAGTAATGTTCTCATCTTGTTTAAAATTACAGAGGGTAAATGAACATTTATCAGACTGCGAAGGGGAAAGAAATCAAACTAAGAGCGAGTTTCTATTTATATGAGAACACGTAGGACAGTAAAACTGTTCAACATTCAAAATACTGTACCCATTAATTTATTTTTATTTTTAACATGATGTCCAGAACCAGGACCTGCTTTTTATAACATAAATTGTTACCTACGTTAAGACCATTTTGATGTAATTATAGTTAATCTCAGAAAAATACCTAAACAATATATTCACTGCATTATACTCAAGACCCCTTTAATATTAAATAATTGGAAAGTAGCAAGATCTTCCATTATAAAATCAAGATGTTAGTCATTATTTGGTTTGAGGAGGATTTTAAAAACGTCATCATTTTCTATGTCAGTATTGTGTGCTTTTTGGCATCTTGATCTGGGACCTGAGTCCGAATTTCTGCATAAAGTCAAAGTCAACTTTATTGTCAGATCTGCAATATGTACTGTACAGGACATACACAGGACCGAAATTGCGTTTCTCTCAGTCCCTCGGTGCAACAGTAAACATCTAAACATTGAAACACTGAAACATATAATAATAGACATAAGCATAAAATAGTAAAACTAACACTGTCCTGAGTTTTTTGCATAGTGGTATAAGAGTATGAAAATTTACACCAACTCTAAAACTAAAACATTAAACATTTAATGAACATAATACTGTCCTGAGTTTTTGCATACTAGTATAAAAAAAGAGTATAAAAAGTATAACTAAAATAAACTAAAGGTTTCTAGCATTGACATTTGCAAAGTGGCATGAGCATGCAAATGTGAGCTGGTATGACAATGAAAAAAAAAATCCTAAATCCTTGTTTCAAGCTTTGAAATCAAGCATTAAAAAGGTAATCGTGATAATCTCATATCCTATAACAAATGGTGCAGTTTGAAAGTGTTAACTCAAATAGTTTTCAAGATATATGGATCTGAAGCTCTGAAATGACTGGAGTGCAGTCAGTAGTATAAACAAAATGCTAAGCTGAATCTGAGGAAAGAAGCTTACAGTATATGCATACTTTACTTAATCTGAGCATCAATATGTAACAGTCATGGGTGTTGCATTAATTATATGTGAAGGGGACGTCTTCCCCTCACATTTAAAAAATATTAATTTGGACCCCCCCCCACACACACACACACACACATTTACCACGAAATACTAGTTTGCACAGTGCTGTTTGTATTTCTTCATGAAAAAATCCATTGCACTTGATTAATAGGAGAATACTCAAACCATTAAAAGTCCACTCCGTGTTTTCCTGGGTACCGATAACAACCACCACACCACATGCAGCATTTCCCCGAATTAACCTTGGCAGCGTGGTCATCTCTCCAGGGTTTTTTGTCGACGGGGCAGAGTGAGGAGGGGGGGACACTGCTGTGTTGCGTGCTAGCTTAGCGCTTCGTTAGTGCATTGGGAGTGGGGCAGGTGTTAGGATGCTTGAGAGAAGCGGAGCATATTCTATTCACACAAGGAGAGCTGTTGGTCAGGCTACTTCTTGTGCCGTGCTCTATAAAATAGTTATTGAATCAAGTGTTTACATACTGTATGTAAGTAAACATAGATGTTTAACAACCTGTTAAAATAGACCAGAATGCAGGAAATGGTATCTACTTTATTCAAAATCTTCTGGGGGAGGATCCACAGACTACTGCACCAGTGTGTCCCCCACCACATTACAAATACCTCTGACGTCAGTGGTACCAGAACATCAAAAATGTCTGACTTCCAAATCCTAAATGTCTTCCACTGACGTCCCCATTGTTGACGTAGTCTCAGTATCTTCAGCTGTTTCCATAGTTGAACAAATTCAATTATGGTAGTTGTTGCCAGTGGTTCACACATTTTCTTTATAAATTGTTAATTTAAGAACACATTGCTGGAGAGTTGATAAAAATGGAGTTGATTATTATTATTCATATTATTTTCATTTATTAATTTAGTGTTTTGACCAGTTTGTTTGAAGCCTTTTCTCTCCCTAAGTTAGCTAAATAGCATGCTAACAGGCGTGTTTGTTAGCGTATCTTTATTTAATAGGCATAAAATGTCAGAACGCTTGAACAACATACGAAGGGAAAAGTTACAAGCAAATACATAAATGAAAATATAACTAAACAATAACATTGTAATAAACGTAAAGTTTACAAGACAGTGGTGAGACCAGCTATATTGTATGGCCTGGAGACAGTGGCACTGAGGTGGAGGAGGATGACTTGCTACAGCGTTTGGCATTTTTTGCTTGGACTTTTATCAGAAATTAAATTCTAAAAGTTTGGATTTATTCACAGCATAAATGTTTGTTATTGGGTAAAATCTAAAAATTTGTACCGTTCTAAGACTTTATTTTATGTATTTTAACTTTTTTTTATTAAAAACTAGTTAAGGGAAATAAACCATTTCTTCTTTTTTGTCCCTTTTCTTTATGTCAGACACTAGTGATTTATTCTTTAGGTTTATAGTCAAGTTCTTCCCACCTGATCCCGGACAATTAAAGCGAGGCCTCACCAGGTAAAATCTGTTTGTTTCAGTCTTTCAATATCAATTTAAAACTTTTTTTGTCTGAGTCGCCATGCATCTTATTAGCATTAGTGTTGTTCTACTGTAGCATGCATTTTGTCATTAATATCAGCCCTATGAAAAGGACAAATGCAGAACGTAGCGTTAATCCTTTGTGACTGTTGTGTACGTGCAGGTACCTTTTTGCCTTACAGATAAAGCAGGATTTATCCAACGGCAGTCTGACATGTAACGACAACAGCGCCGCCCTGCTGGTCTCACACATACTGCAGTGTAAGTATTAAAAAAACAGCACAAATAATCATCTGACATGCAGTTGGGTAGCGTGATACAATCTGGAATTTACCTGATACTTACTGGGTACCTAATTGGTACTTAATTTGAGCATGCACCTGGTACTACAGTGTATCCAGTATGTGCCCAGGATACATATCCTGTAACTATTGGTCAACCAGTCACTTCCTAATACAGTCTGGTCCCTGTAGGTAATAATAATAATAATAATAATGAATTCAATTTATAACGCACTTTTCATTAGTGAAAATCTCAAAGTGCTACACACATTGAATGCTACACACATTCATACACCAGTAGCGGCAGACTACCATGCAAGGTGCTTTCCAGTCCTACCGGGAGCAACTCGGGGTTAAGTGTCTTGCCCAAGGACACAACGACACATGGTGTGGGGAACCGGGATTCGAACCGCCAACCTTCCGATCGGGGGACGACTGCCATTATCACTACGCCACGGCCGCCCCTGGTACCCTGTAAATACCAGGTATGTTAGATAGCCAGTTTACCAGTTACATGGAAGGTACTTGCATGTACACTTAGGTACCGGTGTGTACCAGTTACGTTCCCAAGTACCAAGTCTGTATCTACGTACCAGTTTTTTTTTTCCATTTACCCTTTATTTACACAGGTAGTCTCGTTGAATCACGAGAACTCCTTTTCAAGAGAGACATGTTTAGGGAGCAGATGGTGGGGGTTAATGGCCTTGCAGGGGCCCAGAGTGGGGCAATTGAGGGTGGAGGAAGGTGTGGGTGTTTTACCTTTTCCACCCACATTTTGATGTTGACGGTACCGGGAGTTGAACCTACAAGATACTGTATATACCGTATTTTCCGGACTATAGGTCGCGGCTTTTTAATCATTTTTTCATGGCCTGCGACTTATAGTAGTCAGGTGCGACCTATATATGGCTTTTTATAAAATAAGCTGATTTGTAATCATTTATTAACAAAAATTAAACTGAGACACACTCTTACAATAATGTCAGCTAACAAATGTATATTTTTAGGTGTTTATCCTGCTAAAATTATTCATTTATTAAAGAAAAGTTCAGCTCAGACACATATTTGCTATAATTTTTTATCAAACAATTAATTGTTTTTAAGTGTTAATCTTCTTAAAAGCCTTGCTGTGCGCTCCTGTGGAAGAGACATTTGCAGCAGAGCTAAACACGGTCCACATTTTGACGTAGGTGCGACCTATATATGGATTTTTCCAATTCTTTGGCAATAATTGGACAATGCGACCTATATTCAGGTGTGACCTATAGTCCGAAAAATATGGTACTCTGTAAATACCATTTAGGTACCAAGTACCAGGTACTCTCCTAATACATGTTAGGGACCCAGTTAAGTACCCAGTAAGGGTACACACCAATCAATTACCTACCCAGATGTTTTAGGTATGCACCCTGTAGCTACCAAGTAACTATCCCGTAAGTTCTTGATGAGTACCATGTATGTTCCTGGCACATCCCAGTATGTTGTATGCATTGTTTTTAAGATTTGTACATAGTCCCACATGTTTTTTTAAGTTTTAAACATATTCAGTTATCAAATGAGAAAATATATTTTAGAATCGGAGAAAAGATTTGTCTGTGTGTTTGTGTTACAGCAGAACTAGGCGACTACGATGAGGAGTTGGACTATCAACATTTGGAGATGAAGCACTATGTTCCCAATCAGGAGTATTTGGACAACAAAATCATCAAATTTCACAAAAGACACAGGTATGAAATGAACACGTTAAAGCTGTTATGATTAGTAAGCATAAGATTACTTTTTTTGCAATCAGTCTTTAAAAGTCAAAAAGTTTGTGTTCCAAAGCATTGACATCCCTGTACTGGTTGTAGACCTCCCGTTTGATTGTGTCATCTTTGTGCTTCTTTCCACAGAGGAGTCTCTTCAGCAGACTCGGACATCCAGCTGCTGGAGGTGGCCCGGAAGCTAGACATGTATGGCATCAGGCCTCATGCTGCCCACGATGGTGAGGGAATGAGGATCAACCTTGCCGCCACTCACTCTGGAGTACTGGTCTTTCAGGTATACGGTCAACAATTTTTAACATGCGTAGACAGAAAATGGCAACATTTTGATCTTACCATCTTACCTTAACAGGTCTCTCTTGTAAAAGAGTCCTCGAGGCTCAATGGGATTAACCTGCCTAAATAAAGGTTGAATGAAAATCTTCAGAAAAATTATTTAAACTCAGATTTGCTTCAAGGAGTGACTTTAGGATAGCCTGGTTAAAACCAGACCCTGTCCTTCACTTCGCTTCAGACAAGGGTCTGGGACCTCTCCATTGACAACCAATTCTTGCTGGAGGCGTGGACTCTGCTGATGGCTGCTCCCCCGTGGTCTGCTGAACTTGACTTCAGCTCCGCCTCCTGCTGAATTTTCTCTCGCTCCGTTGCATATTGTGTTTATATGTTAATAAAACGTCCTAATAAAATAAAATAAAACCATGGATCGCTGGTCCAACACACCAGAAGACCAGGAAATCTGATGGGACTCGGGCAGCAACTTAAAACCTGACTTTAATTCTCTCGTGACAACCTGAGGCATTTCCTTGTTCAGCGGAGGGAGAGGAGGAGGAGGAGGAGGGAGCGAACACTTGACTTTTGGGAGAAAAAAAACAAAAGAAAACTCCAGATAAGGGATTAAGAAGGGGAAATTAATAAATTTGTGTCACATATAAAACAGTCCTGCATCGCTTTGAATGAGAACATGCGGCTGCTCGCTGGCTGCGCGCTGGGACAGGTGGGGGCATTTCCTTATCAGCGGAGGGAGAGGAGGAGGAGGAGGGAGCGAACACTTGACTTTTGGCCAAAAAAACAAAAGAAAACTCCAGATAAGGGATTAAGAAGGGGAGATCAATACATTTGTGTCATTTATACAACAGTCCTGCATCGCTTTGCATCGCTTTGAATGAGAACATGCGGCTGCTCGCTGGCTGCGCTGGGACAGGTGGGGGCGTAGGTTAGGGGCCAAAAACTCCGCCCCTTCTGTTCTCTGATTGGTCCGGTCAAAATTCTACCGGAGAAATCGTTGTCTATGAGAGAAGTCCCAGACTGTGCAGTGAAGGGAAATGAGAATTGAGCGGAGCTGTGCAGGAAGGCGAGGGCCAGGCTAGGATACTCACTTTCTCCACAATAAAAAAAATGCATGAGCCTAAACAGTTCATTGTTTTAGTTTTATAAATATTGGCATTTTATTGTCTAGAATAATATAGTCCTGGTTTGAAGAGTCCAGGTGTTGTGGTTTCTGAGCTGGACCAGGTCTAATATGAGAAACTGGTCATGTCCCACATCAAGGCAACCGTCAACATCAACGAGGACCCTCATCAATATGCATACCGCGAGAACCGATCAACAGAGGACGCCATCTCTTCCGTGGTCCACACTGCTCTCACCCACCTGGATCAGAAGGACTCATACGTGCGTCTGCTCTTTGTGGACTTCACATCTGCCTTCAACACCATGATCCCCCAAACTCTGATAGACAAACTATCTACACTTGGACTAAGCCCCTCCATTTGTAACTGGGTACTAGACTTCTTAACAGACAGACCACAGTCCGTGAAGATCCACAACTTCTCCTCCTCCACCATAACCCTCAGCACTGGCTCTCCTCAAGGATGTGTGCTGAGCCCTCTTCTGTTCACTCTGCTCACATATGATTGTACAGCCACACATCCAGGCTGTCATATTGTTAAGTTTGCAGATGATACAGCGGTGGTGGGATGCATCACAAACAATGATGAGTCCAGCTACAGACAGGAGGTGGAACACCTGGAGAGCTGGTGCAAAGAGAATAATCTTCACATGAATGTGAAGAAGACAAAGGAGATGATTGTGGACTTCAGAAGGAACAAACACACCCACGCCCCACTGAACATAGGTGGATCTGCAGTGGAAGTGGTCTCCAGCTACAAATACTTGGGTGTACACTTGAATGATAACCTCAGCTGGAGCAACAACACCACCAGCCTGATCAAGAAAGGTCATCAGAGACTCTACTTCCTCAGACGGCTGAGACGTGCTGGTCTGAGCAGCCCAGTCCTCACCTCCTTCTACAGGTGTGCAGTGGAGAGCGTCCTGTGCTCCAGCATCAACGTGTGGCATGGAGGCTGCACAGTTGAAGAGAGGAAAGCTCTACAGAGAGTGGTGAAGGCTGCACAGAAGTCTGTTGGAGTCAGTCTCCCCACCATCACAGACATTTACACCTCCAGATGCAGGAAAAGAGCCACCTGCATCATGAAAGACCTCACTCACCCAGCACACTCACTCTTTGCCCCACTCCCCTCAGGACGGAGGTTGAGGAGCATCAAATGTAGAACCACTAGACTGAGGAACAGCTTCTACCCTGAGGCTGTTAGACTCATGAATAAATAAATAATAAGAATAAACACTGCAAAATATCACATCATGCTGATGCTGATCTGTTTTCTTGTTGCTGTGTTCATCTGTGACCATCTGCTCATACAGACTCATGTTCGTGCTGCTGTTTATAATGATGTTTTTCCACTACATTAGGGCTTAGTGTATTACTAGTTGATGTTTTTCTTAGTTAATTCTAGATGTTATTACTGTTTTTCTCTTGCATTTGTTGTTGGATGTAACTGGGACCCCGTGTACATAATCTCGTTTTCATCACATGTACCACATGCGGTGCAAATGACAATAAAGACTCTCTGACTCTGACTCTGACTCTGAATATGGTGCAGTAGCCTAAAAATGATAAAAAAAAAACAAACTTTGTTGAAGTTTCACAAATCAGAAAAAGGTTTCACAAAGCTCAAACTTAGTTTTATATATCCGTCTAGTGTAGAATAATCTAGTCCTGGTTTGAAGAGTCTAGGTCAGGGGTGTCAAAGACCCGGCCCGCGGGCCGCATCCGGCCCGCCAGGGAGTTTTAGTCGGCCCGCAGATGAATCTGAATTATTAAAAAAAGAATAAACGCTATTTTCTTAAAAATCTGCAGTTCCTATGTTGTCCGCTATAGAGGCGCTGTGTTTTAGTCAGTTGTTGTCCTACTCAAACCGGCTGCCTCTAGGACCCAGGGGCGCTGTGTTTTAGTGCAGCAGATAGCAAACGGAGGCTCTGCTCATTTTCCCTGTCTTCATGTGCGCAGCAAGCGTTCATCCTGATGTGAAACAGCATAAAAACAAGATTTCAGGGTTGTGAGGGAGTTTGAGAAACGATTTCAGGTCTTTAGAAGAATAGAATATATCTTTGTTGACAGGGCACATGATTAAAATTACGCACACAAGATGGGCCGAGTGCACGAAGCCGCATTTGTGTCGGCACCGCCACAAAGGCAAACTCGAGACAGAATTAGTAGTTTTTCTCTCACCATCAGAGCGTCTGATGTGCTGTGACATGTTGAAATCATTTATTTGCAGTGTGATGTAGAATTGAAAGACAAATTTGCCTCTGTGGGCTTGGAAACATTTTACAAGTATTACTATCCTAAACTGACAGCAAATGTTAAACTGAGTAAAAGTGTAAAAGGACAATTAATTTAATGTTAATATTTTTACAATTTATTTATTCTTTGCACTAATACAAAGAAAAAAGTGGACTTTTGGAATGAGTATTCTGGTCTGGCCCCCTTGAGATCAGATTAAGCTGTATGCGGCCCCCAGATCAAAATGAGTTTGACACCCCTGGTCTAGGTGTTGTAGTTTTTGAGCTAGAGCAGATTAAACCCGCTCAAGGTACTGAAAAATTAGTTGTAATATCCCTTTAGTCATTTGCCGACTTGGAAGCTGGAATCGGAAGCTAATGCCTCCTACCCACTGCACAACTCGAAACGCGCCTGCTGTCCCCTTTTGGCCGCTGGTCACGGTCCCACTGAACCACTGAACACCGTCTGATGACGTACACTAGGGGGTAGCAGAGGGAGGGGTCTCTGGCTTGTTTTCCGGGTTCAGTTGTTGTTTTAACTGCACCTCCGACGGTCTTCGATGAGATTAAAACTTTTTTTTATGTTTGGGGTGATCTACACTGGAGAGGACAGCAGCCTGTCAGCAGCAACTGTAAAAATGCCACGTTTCTTACCGGAGTTTGGTTCCAATTCCTGGAGGCTCGATCCGGTGAGTTTAAAAAGTCCGAAAAAAGTCCCGTTGTGGTTGTGTAATCAGATAGCGAGGCTCTCCCGACTGTTTGCCGGATGCGTCGAGCCGCCAGAGATCAACATTTGGGACGTCGGCGGCTCGACGGCGACGCGCGCGTGCGTGTGCAGGCTGCCACCGCGCCGCTTCGATCACTTGAATCTCGCCGCTTCCTTGTTCGCCGTGACTCCACGCGTCTCCTCCATAGACTTTGAATGTAAACCGGCCGCTTCGGCCGCTCGACAAAGGGGGCAGTGGGTACGAGGCATTACTTCAGCTTCGTATTCATTCAACCTTTATCTAGTCATGTAAATCTTATAGAGCCTCATGGGCTCATTTACGAAAACGACCTGCTAAAACTAAAGAACAATTTTGTTTTATCAGCATTTAGGACAAGTTTGAGACGGAACGTGCTCCCTCTGCTTCACCAAAACAAACGGACGCTTCCATAAAGCTTTCACGTCCGTTCAAAGACACGAAGGTATTTATTTTCAAAACAAGAGCAACAGCGCGAACTTTGCGTCTCTACACACTGCGGCGTCGAGAAGCAAGCTTTTATTCTGAAAGTCCAAAACAGGAAACGGTGGCTGTCTGCTTCTGTAACTCGCCATTGCTAGACTGCTTTACGGAGGGGAAGTCCAGTCAGAGAAGCTCAGTGCTGCAGTTGTATCTAACCAACCAATGGGCTGCCATTGTACACCGATGACGCCTCTCCTCATTTGCATTTATTCTTTTCCCAAGTTTGCGTGAAATGAATAAGAAAATAAGGAAATACTAAATAAATAAGGGAAATAAACAAATGGGAAAATGAAAAGTTTTTCAAACAGATGTTGAATGAAAAATAGGTGAAAGAAAAATGGGTAAAAAAAAGGGATTGTATGAGAAATTGATTAATGAAAATGGGAAATACCAAATCAGGTAAATGGAAAAAGACAAAAGAAAAACTTGTTAAATTGAAAAATAGGTGAATGACAAATTGATTAAGTAAAAATGGGAAAATAGGTAAATGACAAATTGATTAAGTAAAAGTGGGAAAATAGGTAAATGAAAAATTGATTAAGTAAAAATGGGAAAATAGGTAAATGAAAAATTGATTAAGTAAAAATGGGAAAATAGGTAAATGAAAAATTGATAAATGGGAAAATAGGTAAATGAAAAATTGATTAAGTAAAAGTGGGAAAATAGGTAAATGAAAAATTGATAAATGGGAAAATAGGTAAATGAAAAATTGATTAAGTAAAAGTGGGAAAATAGGTAAATGAAAAATTGATTAAGTAAAAATGGGAAAATAGGTAAATGAAAAATTGATTAAGTAAAAATGGGAAAATAGGTAAATGAAAAATTGATTAAGTAAAAATGGGAAAATAGGTAAATGAAAAATTGATTAAGTAAAAATGGGAAAATAGGTAAATGAAAAATTGATTAAGTAAAAGTGGAGGTAAATGAAAAATTGATTAAGTAAAAGTGGGAAAATATGGAAAAATAGGTTAATGAATGACAAATAACTATTTATTTCACCATTTTATTTATTTATTTAATTTTGGCTAAAACGGCTCCCCATATGCTGTGCGCTCCTGTGGCAGACATTTGCAGCAGAGCTAAACGTAGGTGCGGCCTATACACCAGTGCGACCTATCTAGGGATTTTTCCAATCTATTGGTGATAATTGGACAATGCGACCTATACACAGGTGCGACCTATACACCAGAAAATACTGTATGCTATCCTTCACGAGAGTTTGTATATTTTTTGCTTATGTAGTGTTCTGTAGTTCTGTTTGTTAATAAATAAAATAATAAAATGTATACTGCGGTTGTAGTACCTTTCCAACGCCACATGAGGGTGCCTCCTTTATTTGATATGTCATGACTCATCAGAAGTCAGCAGTGAGTAGCTGGGAGCTGGACACCGCAGCTGGACCATGTGTACACGTTAGCTGCCCTGCTCAACCTCAGTAACGACAGTCTGTCACTTTCACTCTACATGCTGACACACACAGCATTCTGGGCCTTGTTGCATCTGCATCACAAAAAAAAACAGAAAATCTTTACACTTTACATTGTGGTGAAAGTTAATAATATAGTAATAATAAACTTTATTTGTATAGCACCTTCCTACAATGCCTTGCATTGACCAAGGTGCTTAACAGGACAGAAAATATAAAAACCGGTACAATAAATCAGTGAAAATAGATTAAAAGCAACAGCAATAAAAGGAGGCAATGGAAATAAAAATGCTACATACTAAAATACCAAAGTAATAAAAGTTACACACTGAAAGCTTTTTTGAACAAGTGGGTCTTCAGTCTGGTTTTGAACAGAGTCAGATCAGAGGTGGCACGCAGCTCAAGGGGGAGACTGTTCCAGGCTTTTGGGCCGGCAACAGAAAAGGACCGGTCTCCCCATTGTTTGTACCTTGAGCGAGGCACCTCCAGCAGGTGTTGACTGGCAGATCGTAAAGCTCTGCCGGGCTGATGGACTTTCAAAAGTTCTGAGATGTAGAGAGGTGCAAGTCCATTCAGAGCTTTGAAAACAAACAGGAGCAGCTTGAACTGTATCCTGAACTGAACCGGGAGCCAGTGTAGAGAGGACAGGACAGGAGTGATGTGTTCATATTTTCGTGTGTTGGTCAAAAAGCGGGCGGCAGAGTTCTGTACAAGCTGTAAACGGGAGATGGAAGATTGATTAATTCCAACATACAAAGCATTACAATAATCAAGTCTGGAGGTCACAAAGGCATGGATGGCCTTCTCCAGATCACCACGGCTGAGGAGTGACTTTACTTTAGAGCAGGGGTCACCAACCTTTTCAAAACTGAGAGCTACTTCGTGGGTACGGAGTCATGCAAAGGGCACCAGTTTGATAAACTCTTCGGAAATAACAAAGCGTAAATTGAAAAAATGTATAATAAACGTATTTTTAAGAGACATTTTAAAATATATTTAAATACAAAAAAAGAACAACTGAATAAAATGAAATTTTAAATGCAGCTTAGTAGTGAGTTGTGCTATTTTTAGAACAGGCCCGGGGGCACCTCAAATGGTCCTTGGGGGCACCCGGGTGCCCACGGGCACCACGTTGGTGACCCCTGCTTTAGAGAGCAGACGGAGCTGAAAGAAGCTGGTCTTGACAACAGAACTGATCTGTTTATCAAGCTTTAAGTTGGAGTCAAGCTGCACTCCAAGATTTCTGACCACCGGGTTGAAGTGGGGGAGGGGGAAACCAACACTGGGACTGGGAAGGATGTTGCTGGTGTCACCGGGTGCATCAAATAAAATGCATTCAGTTTTATCTGTGTTTAGGTGGAGGAAGTTTTGAGAGTATGGCAAGCCCTTTTAACATTAAATCGTGAAGTCTGACTATCCGTAATTACATTCTAGATATCTAAAATGGAGTTTTGACTAGTCACAATTACATTTTGACTAGTCAGAATGTTAATTTAAGATATCTGTATTTACATTCTGACTAGTCAGAATAGCAATTCAAGATATCTTAAAATGAATTTTGACTAGTCAAAATATAATTAAAGATATCTTAAATGACGTCACCCGATTCGTCATTTAAAGTGTCAGACATCCATAATGACAATTCAAGATATCTCAAACGTAATTATGACTAGTCATAATGACGTTTTTAGATATCTTTATTAAGAAATTACGTAGGACCCGCGGCTGCCACTTAGCTGTTCAAACAGATGCCTGCACGATTTTGGGTGGTTGCAGTGGCGCTAGCTGTTCTGGACTAAATTGTCAGAAAATGTCACAAGTGTTAGCATTATGCCCCTTTTCCACCGGTCGGCTCGGGTCGGATGTTACGTCATATGTGCGTCGCAGAGACCCCCTTTCATCCTTTCCCACCGGATATTCCGTGCTCCTCCGCGCCAGATTTCTTGAGATTTTTGGGCTGGTTTCAGAGGGGTACTGAGGCGAGCTCACCCGCTCCGGAAGTAGGAAGGAGGAGACTCGAGCTGTTTTCACGGAAGCGAGGGAAGCGATCACGGCAGGACTTTACATGATAAACACGGTAAAAACAATTATTTGTTTTTAAATTTATAGCAAAGATGGGTCTTCAGCTGAACGTGTCCTTAATAAAATCACGTATTGCTCAAAACTGCAGGATTTTAAAAAGTAGGTTCGCCACGAGCAACGCGCGCGTGCGGCTTTATGTCTTTAAAATGTAGCTCAATGAACAGATATAAAATATATTTCATAGCTGACTTTATAGTACGAGGGTTCCTGAGCTCAACCACGCTTTAATATTGTCACGTAGTGGTCAAATCTGCTGCATTTAAAGTAGTTTCGCTTTGACTTCTTCCAAACCTGTGCTTGCACAACGAAAATAAATTATAAAAATTCGAATTTTATTTCAAATAACTCCAACAGGATACATTTAGTATATGAACATGTTGTGATCACACTATATTTTTTTGAAAAATATCAGCTATGTGGTTTTTGATATAATTGATGATATGTGATACAAAGTACAAGGGAGAAAAATAATGGAGGTAGCTTGACACATTTATGTCTATAAAACATTGAATTTTATTTCAAATAACTCCAACAGGATACATTTAGTATATGAACATGTTGTGATCACACTATATTTTTTTGAAAAATATCAGCTATGTGGTTTTTGATATAATTGATGATATGTGATACAAAGTACAAGGGAGAAAAATAATGGAGGTAGCTTGACACATTTATGTCTATAAAACATTGAATTTTATTTCAAATAACTCCAACAGGATACATTTAGTATATGAACATGTTGTGATCACACTATATTTTTTTGAAAAATATCAGCTATGTGGTTTTTGATATAATTGATGATATGTGATACAAAGTACAAGGGAGAAAAATAATGGAGGTAGCTTGACACATTTATGTCTATAAAACATTGAATTTTATTTCAAATAACTCCAACAGGATACATTTAGTATATGAACATGTTGTGATCACACTATATTTTTTTGAAAAATATCAGCTATGTGGTTTTTGATATAATTGATGATTTGATACAAAGTACAAGGGAGAAAAATGAGTTTATTATTTAGTATATGAACATGTTGTGATCACACTGTGTTGTTTAAAAAAAAAAACAGTTTCTGGACTAAATTAATCACATTTTTCTTTTACAGTCAACAGAAGAAAATCACCAGAATTCAACAACCTGTGTCATCTTCTGGAGGAAGACGTGAGACACCAGATGGAAATTTGTTACTTCTGTTTGTCACTTCAAACTTTTCCTATTAAACGTTATATTTTCTTAAGTGGTGTCCTCGAACATTCAATTTCCTAAACTTATTTTATAATGTGAAGTGTGTATTGTGTTTAAATCCATACTGGAAGTTAAGAGAACTTTCCATTTGCATTTGACCTTTAAAGAATCATAAGATAAAGATTATTAGAATCTGCTCAACTGTTATTACGTTATAAATTATTTGGTTCTAGGATGAAGTCATACAAAAAAAGTCAAAAATTAAAAGTGGCCAAAGTCCTTTGGACAGTTTAAAGTTAAAGAATTCACAGACCATCCATCTACCATCTACCATCTACCACCCAGCAGCAACTTTACCAGGGAAACTCTGGCAGTTTCAAAGATCACAGTGTGATGTTTTAAATCAACTTTATTTATAAAGCACATTTTAAAAACCACAGGGTCAACCAAAGTGCTGTACAATAACATAAAAGACAAGTTAATTAAAAACTATAAAAAGCATACAAAAATAAATACATATACCAGTCTTACTGCAGGTGTGTTAACATGCCATAAAAGATAAGATCACGTGTTAAAAGCCAAGGAATAAATGTGTGTTTTTAAATAAGATTTAAAAAGTTTTGAGGACTGTCAGCAGCAACTGCTCAGCTGATCTGAGAACGGGGAGGGCAGGAAGGTTGAAGCAGCTCAGACAAATATGGTTTTGCAACTTTATCAAGCACCTTGTGCATAACTAAATAATAAAATATGTTTTAATACATCTTTATTGTAAAAATACTAAATTGGAAAATACATGGGTTTAAAGAAGGCAACAAGGTAGGATTATGAATTGGGTTTAAAGATTACAGCTCATGAGGTACTCATTATAGCATGACATCTCTTTCACAACATTCTGTCAAAGCCTTTATTGTGTTCTTCTTCTAGTGGTGGCTAGTACTGTAGTAAATAGCTTGAGGGAACACTACTGCCACCATGTGGTAAGACGAGTAGGATTCTGGACCCCGCCCACAGAAGGGGTACAAAAAAGCTGTGGAAACAGAACATAGATGTGACCTGACCCGAACTGAGCCGATCTGAGCTGATCCAACCCGAACCGAGCTTAGCGGTGGAAAAGAGGCATTAGACAGTGAGGAAAATGGCTCTGTTTCATCTGTTGTTTTTGTTCAGTTCCTGGTTGTTCTTGTGGGGCAAGAAAACAACCTTATCTGTCCTACCATGCTTTACTACAGCCTGCTGGAGTCACTGTGTCTTACCTGAGCAGATTGGCTGGGGGAGTCCAGAGGACATGACTTAACTTCTTTAGATTTTCCTACCTGGATTATTGAGCATGCATCAGGAAAACATATTTATTTATGTTTACTTAATTTCATATTTATGTTCCAGGTTGAAGGCAGTTCAGTCTTGTGTAGGTTCTGTTCCACTCATATCTCGTGCATCATCATCACAGCTTGTGGGTGAATTTCTGCTCGTTACATTGAACAATCATTCAATCTTTTAGCTGACTGACCACTGGAAAGCCTCAGCCTTGGCTGAATATTTAAGAATCATTATTGCCTCCATTAGAATTAGTTTTTAACTTAGTGTTAATAAAATTTATATTGTATGTTGGAACAGTCTCCTGTTTACTTGTAAACAAATTTAAGTGCCTTTTCTGTGCATAAATTATGTCCTTGGGTGAAAATCCTAAGGTGCCGTTTAAGTAAGTTTATAAAATAAAAACTAACGTCCAAGCTTGTCACATGTATGTAAACTGTTCTAGTGTTATGTACTTTATTATTTAAAAGTTTTGAATTATTTTTAAACATTCTTCAATTAAAACACACTTGAGCAGTATACGTTTTTTTATTATTATTTGTGGATTGATTGAGTTGAATTGCAAGGAAAACAAGTATAATTTACAACATCTAGTAAGAACAAAAAACAATTTAAGTTAACAATTTATAACTGTACACTATAAACTTATAGTGGATTATAGATATTTTTCCCAAATTATGGAATTTAATTTTAAAGAAATTGGCACGTTTTTGTATTTTTCATGAGTAACAACTATTTACAGTATTAAATTAATTTACAGTGATTCACACAGCTTGAGACTGAATATTAGAAATACAAAGGAACAAAAAGGTGATTTGTACATTTTATGATACTGCATTGATATAAACACATTGAAAGTAAAACATGTCCAGTTTAGACTTCATCTGATCAACCAATCATCAATCAATTCATCACGCCATACCCGTTCAACAGTTATTGTTTAGTGGACCCCCTGACCATCTGAGCTGCCAGTGCTGTGGCAGCAGACTCCTCCTCTGTAAGCAACACAGAAACAGCTAGCAGTAAGCCTTGGTTGTCGAAGCTGTACCCCTGCAGAACATCTGGACTGCTCCCTGGTTCTGGCCTGTATTTCATGTGACACTTGCAGAGACTGAAGATGCAGCTGACTGAGTGTGGGCACAAAACACATGTTGGGAAGTCTGCAGCATCGAAGGAAGAGCAGGGAAGTCTGGAGCCATGTGGTGCAGAATGATGCTACACAGGACTTCTCAGTTGGGCACTGGTAAGACACCAGTCCACCCTGTGGAACAGGCCCACATCTGGATGGTACCAGCTCCAACATTGACAGACCATCTAGGACAGGGGCAATAAATGGTTGAGACTCCAGCCGGTGTAGTTTTCCTCCTGATGTCAGGATTTCGGGGTCTGGACGTGGTCCTGCAAACACACGAGTGGCATAATCACAATAAGTTTTGACAAAAGAAACTGGCATAAAAACATTAACACAAAGGTTATACCCAGATGCGGCTCCAGGGGGGAGCTAGGGTGTGCTATAGCCCCCCCTGGAAAACACAGCACCCCCTTAGCACCCCCAAGAAAATATCAAATTATTTTCTTTTTCATTGAGTTAATATTATTTAACATGTGGTTGTTGTGATATTTTCCTCGCAAAACACAACTAATTAAAAAAAAAAATCAGTGATTATATTGAGTAAATAAAACAATCTGATCCACCAGCTTAAGCCCAGAAAGATGAGTGATGCTCTCAACACTGACCCAGTAAGGAGCAGAAACTGGTGACATGATGCCTCTGGTTATGCCATTTTTAGCTAATACAACTTGATAAATCATTTCCTGGCTTGCAGTGATAATAAATGACTGTCATCATTTTTCCCGTGCGCCTACCGGCCCATTCATGACGCGGCCCATCGGGATTTCTCTCGAACCTCCCGATGGCCACCCCGCCCTTGCCCCGAGGTTGTTAAGACTCATGAACCCCTAGTCTGAATTATCACTGTGAAAACAAATCACTGTAATAACATTTGGTTATGTGCTGCTGATCTCATGCTGTTGATCTATTTCATGTTTATCAGCCCTTAACTGTTGTTGGATGTTATCGTCCCCCCTCCGCAACACCTGAAGCTCTGTCTTCCCTGACTGAATTCATAGGAAATTTAAAACACAATGAGATTGTTATGGCTGGAGATTTCAACATTGATTGGAATGAGTCGACCCCCCTCTGTGATAAATTCAAGGAATGTTGCCTATCTCTCAATCTAACACAACTTATCGATTCTCCCACCAGACCAAACATAAAATGTCCTGAAAAATCTTCTACCTTAGATCTGTTTTTCACAAATGCTCCTCACAAATTTCCTGGTATAGGTGTATTTGCTAACGTTTTGAGTGATCATTCCGTAATAGCAGCTCTTAGATCTACTAAACTTCCACCTGCTAAGCCCAGAATAATTCAAAAAAGGGATTTGAAACGTTTCTGTGAACAGTCATTCCTTTGGGATCTATCCCACTTTGATTGGCAACATATCCTACAAATCAATGACGTGAACACCGCTTGGAACTATTTTCATAATAGTTTCATTCTCTTTGTAAACAAACACGCACCTTTCCGGCAGTTCAGGATAAAGGGCCGTGACAGCCCCTGGTTTACTCCTGAACTAGCTGATCTCCTACACTGGAGAGATCATCTTTGGGCCGCAGCAAGAAAATCACACTCAGACACTGATTGGTTGAAATTTCGGCAGCTAAGGAATAAATGCACAACTGCCATCAAAGCCGCAAAACGTAACTACTTCTTATCTCAGACCTCCAAAAATCTAAATGATCCAAAAAAATTCTGGAAAACCATTAAATCTCTCTCAGGCACCCCCCAATCATCTGACCTCCCATCACAATTTCTTGTTGACTCTGTTCCTGTGTCAAATAAGCACGAGATCCTGAACTGTTTCAATAAACATTTTGTTGCTTCTAGTTCATTATTTGACACAGTTACAAACGGAAAATCAGCCACTTTATCTAATAATCAAACTTCTACAAATCAAATCCCTCCTACAAGTCAACCATCTGTTAATCACACCTTCTCTTTTTCTCCGTTCTCAGTCAGTGAGGTAAATAAACTGTTAAATGATCTTGATCCAAAAAAATCTGCAGGTCCAGATGAACTTCCACCTTATTTCTTAAGGCTGGCTGCTCATATCATCACAGTCCCTGTGACCCACATCTTTAATCTGTCCATAAGCCAAAACACCATTCCGGATGCTTGGAAAACAGCCTTTGTTCTTCCTTTGCTGAAGGGAGGTGACCCCACCTCACTGAACAATTATCGACCGATCTCTAAACTCTGCATCTTAGCCAAGGTTCTAGAAAAACTGATAAACTCTCAGATCAAAAATTATCTGGACTCATTTAACATCTTACCTCTTCATCAATCTGGTTTCAGGAAAAAACACAGCACAACAACTGCTTCTCTGAAGGTTCTGAATGATGTTGTTGAAGCATTGGATGCTAAGGACTATTGTGCTGCACTTTTCTTAGACCTGTCTAAAGCTTTTGACACTGTGGATCATAACATCCTGTGTCATAAGCTCTCAGAAATCGGTTTCTCTGATCACACCATCGGTTGGTTTTCTAACTATCTTTCCAATCGGAGGCAATGTGTTCAACATAACGGTACTTCTTCCAGCTATTTAACAGTTAAAAATGGTGTACCACAAGGCTCAGTTTTAGGACCCACTCTCTTTACAATCTACATAGCTAATGTAGGTCACTGCATCCCTGATGCATCCTTACATTTCTATGCTGATGATACAGTTGTTTATTGCCGAGCTAAAACAGTAGCTAAGGCTTTCCAGTTACTGCAATCTGCTTTTGACATCATCCAGTCAGATTTGTTCCGTCTCAAACTTGTCCTAAATGCTGATAAAACAAAAGGGATGTTTTTTTCAAATAGGAAGGCGGTTCCAGCAGATCCTCCTCTGATTTTATCTTCAAATGGTGTCCCTATTGAGTTTGTTGATTCCTATAAATATCTGGGTATCCTGATTGATTCACATCTCTCTTTTAAACTCCACGTGGAAAACCTAGTGAAGAAACTGAAAGTTAAACTGGGTTTCTTTTTCAGAAACAGATCATGTCTATCACTGAATGTCAGGAAACGCCTTGTGTCTGTGACTTTCCTTCCCTCCATTGATTACGGTGACATTCTCTACATGAATGCTCCTACAAGCACCCTGCGGATGTTGGATGTTGTCTATCATGGTGCACTAAGATTCATAACTGGTTGTGATTATCGTACCCACCACTGCACCCTGTATTCACTGGTTAACTGGACATCATTAACCTCACGCAGACTCTTCCACTGGTACATTTTCATCTTTAAATCACTTCTTGGTCTGCTGCCCTCATACATCTCCTCCTACATGTCTTTGCGTGAGTGCAGCTACAGTGTGCGCTCTCAGGACATGATTACCTGCAGTGTTCCGTCAGTGAGGACTGAACTTGGAAAAAGGGCCTTCTCCTACTCCGCTCCTGCTTCATGGAATATCTTACAAAAAGATCTGAAGCTCTCGACCTTGACTTCTCTAAATGGTTTTCAGAATCTGTTGGAATCCTGGCAAAAACCAATGCAGATTTGTTCCTGTCTTTGATTTTATACGTCTACCTTATAATGTTTTGCTAGTTTTTTGATACTTTGTTAAAAAAAAAAAAAAACTTTCTTTTGTTTTTTTCTCTCTTTTGTTTTCTATTGTTTATTGTTTGTTTGTTTATTGTTTATTGTTTAAGGAAATTCTACCACTGCTGTTCATTGTTCTTTAGTTTTAGCAGGTCGCTTTCGTAAATGAGCCCATGAGGTTCAAAAGATTTACCTGACTAAATAAAGGTTGAATGAATGTTGCTGTGTTCACTCGTCCTCATCTGCTCACACATACTCATGTTCGTGCTGCTGTTGTTTGGCACATTGTTTCGTACTAGTAGTGCTTAGTGTATTTTTAGTTTACTGCATTTCTTATTTCATGTCTCGTATCTTTTTTACTGTTTTTCTTTACAATTTGTATTTTTGTTGGATGTAACTGGGACCCTGTCCATAGTTTCGTTCCACCTTATGTACCACATGTGATGTGAATGACACACATTGACCTTGAGAACTGAAAGAACAAATTATCCTTCATAGCATCCTCAGTAAAATGCTTAGCCCCCCCTTAGCACCTGCAGAAAAATATCTCTGGAGCCGCCCCTGGTTATACCTGTGTACGCTCTGTAAAGCGTGGAGTGCAGACATCTTTTCCCCACAGTTCTGGGCTTTCGCACCACCTCGCTGGCAGGTTCAGGATGGATCACCTTACAACATAAAAATATGTCAAATAAACTTTTGAAAATATATAAAGGGACAGTGAGCAATTTGAAAGGACACTGTGAGTCAGATTTGTGAGAGTTATGATTTTTACATAACTTCCAAATACATGTACTACTAATTGATAGTGGTTGAGCCTGCATTTTTTTCATTACCTACAAAAACAAACTATTCCAAACAAGTTAGGAGATAAAAATATATTTGGCACAAGTAATGTTGAAATTATGACAAATTTCACATGGCACTAATAATATACAGGTGGGAAATTTATTACAATTATTGTTATTATGAGAATCATAATCATCATATACTAAATTATATAACAGAAAAGAATGTGTTCCACTCTTATTTAATTTAATTTAATAATAAATAATAATAATGAATTCAATTTATAACGCACTTTTCATTAATGACAATCTCAAAGTGCTACAAGGTGCAACAGAATTAAATGTCAATAAAACAAGTAATAAAACAAGTAAAATCAATAACAATATCAACTAAGATCAAAAGTAGAATCAATTTACCTTTGTTCTTGGTCTGTGTCATCTTTGTAAATCTCTTGTGCAGGCCAGAGCAGGAGGACCAGTTAGGCAGCTGGTGCTGGTATAATCCAACAAATCAGCCTTTTCTTTTTCACACCTAGTGAGATCTAAAATAGATCATAACTGTTTTTAGCACATATATATATAAATTAATACTTCTGATAACATATTTAGCTTTAAAATAATAATATATTGTATAATAGATTGATTCACTTAACACATCACTTACATACATACATACCGTATATATATATAAATTATATATATATGAACAAACACACACACACACACACACACACACACACACACACACACAGCACGCTATATACACACTTTATAGATGCATAAACATATTTTTGGCACTAATGGAACCTCGTAAAAAATACAATATACATTTTTATACCATCTGTCTCAAATATTCCAAATAATTTATTACATTAAATTAGGCTTTTTTACGATGTTCATGTTACTCGTTGCAGCTGAAGCTAGCGGTTAGCTCGCTAAGCTAAGCTACGTTTTTTTTCTTACCATGATAGCTGTGGATGTTTTCTTCGTGGAAGAAATATCATGAGATCACCGCTGCGAGTTCCTCCTCACCAGCAAAAAAAAATAAAGGCTGCTGGCAAATTAAACAAGATGTTGAAAAGAGAGACATTTCTCTTTAGTGAGCACCCAGTAAGTGTCTGTTATACTTCGTATAGCTCGCCCTTTAGCTCCTATTGGATATCTTCCCCCGCAACAGCGTCATACTGAATAACCTTTTAGTCCACGCCCACCTACAGTGTGGGCCCGCCCCGTGTGTATTTAACTCCACCACACGGAAGGAACAGCCTCTTTTCATCATTCACCGTGATCCAGAAGACCTGTCTACACCTACGACTCTACATCTACTTCGATAGGAAGAATGTGCACGCTGTGCTTCAGAGTATTCCTGCAGGACTTTGACCCGCACCTCGTGTGCGTGCATTGCCTGGGACCTCGTCATGGTCTGGACCACCCCTGCCGCATCAGTGCTGGATTGTCCGCCGACGAGCGGGAGCGCCGGGCCGCTCTGCTCGAGTTAGCCCAAGAAGGCGCGCGCCCTTGTAGGGACGAGTCTATGGGGGGAGCGAGAGGCCGCCCTGCACGGGCTAGCCAGAGAATGCACGCGGTCACGGAGGGGTGAGTCCCTGGAGACACAGGATACTCAACCGGACGAGCCGGACTGGTCGTCCGAGAGAGAGTACGGCAGCGAGGCGAGTGGGCCCGGGGCAGGAGCCCCCCTCCTCGCCGGGGCCGAGCCCTCCTCCCACCATAGGTGCACTGCTGCACGTACTGCCGGCCATCATCAAAGAGGCTGCAGAGACTAAAGGTTTGGATGTCCCAGTGCCGCCGCCGCCGAAGTCCGACGACATGCTGGGAAGGTTTGGCGCCACTTCGAGTCGACGCGTGGACCCAATATGGCCACGCTTCCCGGGCGTACTGATGTACAGGACGGAGGGCACAGCAAACCCTGCAAAGATGAAGGCGCCCCTGTTGGAGTACGCTCCCATAACGAGGGTGGAGGGTTTCACCGAGCAGGGGTTCCCGTCGGTGCCCCCCGGAGCTAGGCTTAGCAGAGGTTTTTGGCACCAAAACGGGGAGGCTGGACCAGAAGCCCGCCCCATCCGGTAAGCTAGACCAAACAGTGCTACAGCTAGCTAACCGAGCGTTCCAGAGCTCCGTGCAGGCCGTAGCAGCAGACAACAACGTGGCGCTGCGTGCGTTCCACATGTCCAAGCAGCTGGAGAAAGCTGAGCTGCCGGAGCCGATGAAGAGCTCGCTCTGCACAATGGCAGACATGATTCTGTACCTGTGCGCCGCCTGCCTGTCCCGCTCCACAGGGTGGCTAACCATGATCCACCGCGCCATCTGGCTACGCCAGGCGCCGAATATGTCGGAGTACCTAGAGAAAGAGCTACTCCATGGAGCGTTCTCATCGGAGAACTTGTTCGGGACAAGTCTGAAGGACTTTAGAGAAAAGTCCAAGATGGCAGAGGAGGTGTCTGAGACTGTGAAGATCCTGATGTCTGCTCAGCGACCCTCACGGAACTGGAAGGAAGGTCTCCAGCAGAGGCAACAGTTCAGACAGTCCACGGCTGCAGCTGCCTCCAACCGTGCAGCCCCCCAGAACCCCCCTCCACACAAGGAGCAACGGTATCAGAACCAGTACCAGAACCAGTACTGCATGCCGCGCAGCAGTTCCAGAAGGGCGGCCGCCCTCAGGGTCAGAACTGGTCGGGACAGAACTGGTCGGGGCAAAAACACCAGCAGCAGTACCAGCAGCCACGCAAGCGCGAGCAGCAGAAAAAATGACTGGCTGCAGGGAGTGTGCATGAAAGAAGTTCTGTGTCTGATTTGTTTTCAATAAATCAAGAGAGTGAACAGAATGTGTTTTCTTTTGTGTCGAGCTCGTCCGTGGGGTCATGTCGCCCTCTGGCGGCTCAGGTACGCACACTTCCCACCACTGATAAAAAGCTGGTCTCCATAAACAGCTTTCTTTTTTTTATTATTATTTTTTACATTTTGTGGCTCTAGTGGCCTTTATTGAAGAGAGGGAGAGGGTGAAATGGGAGAGGGGAGGAGACACCACAGAAAATAGCCCGCCGGGTCTGGGACGCGAACCCGCGAGCCTGTGGAGAGGCGAACGCCCCCAGCATATGTGCCCCGCGCTCTACCCACTACGCCACAGCGGGGCACCATAAACAGCTTTCTACACAACTCTACAAAACCAGGTATTTCACATCCTCCAATGAACCCACACAGCTGCAGCCAGATCATCTGCGCTGCAGCTCTGAGCGCAGCAGGGGGAAACGCGCCTCAGAGCGAACACGAGCAAACAGTGTTTGTTATTCAGACATGCTGGCTGACCTTTTTCCCGAGGTCCGTGAACACCTCCAGGTTCGTGCAGTGATAAAAGCACACTCTTTCACACAAAGCCGAGTTACGAGTGGTTCCGATGTTCCCCCGGTAACCACTCAAGCCCCGCCTCCCCACACGCAGACGGGGGCATGTGTACGTGACTACCAGCAGCAGGCACAGCGATGCACTGCACAGTCATGTAGTTAGACAAACATCTGCAGTTGTTAACACAGTTAACTGTCATGAGCCTGGCCTGGACACATTGGTTCCAGCCAGGACATTTCTGTCTTCTTCAACATCGGGTCAAGCAACAGGTAACGTCTCTGACCCGTCTCAAAAAAGACGTTTTTCTCATGCATGGCCTGATAACAGTTGTTTCAGCCAGGACTTTTTCGTCTCTTCCACAAGCCAGGCAGATCAGGTAAAACCACCGACCTGCACGAGTCAACTGGTCTCAGTGCAGCAGGGGTCGTGAGAAGAGCCTCCTATGGGCCATTGCGACTCCGTCCACTAGGTGGCGGTGGAGGACAGACTATTTCTCTGGTGCAGCAGAACGTTGTTAAATTACAGCGCAGTCTAGCTTCAGACCTGCTCTCTAAATGGTCTCTTACTGGACTACTCGCAACAATTGCAGAGACGCCGCACCGGTTCATTGCAATTTCTGAAGACAACATCTTCAGCACAGGGCGCTGCAGTTTGGAACTACAGGAACTGTTAGCGAAATACGTCATTTCCGGAGTCCCCCTCGAGCGAGGACGGAACCGTTTTCTATTCAAAATACTTGTTTCCAAGGAATCAAACAGACTCGGGCAGTTTTCTGGATTTGTCGATTTGCAACAAACATCACGTGAGTCGTCTCTTCCATATATTGACAATAAAACGTATTTTTCAAATACGTGACACGGAGTTGGGTTCGTCTCAATTGATCGCAGAGATGCATTCCCACATTTCAATCATAAACAAACGAAGGGAATTCCTCAGGTTTGTTTTTTCAAAAAAATTGCTATCAGTACGACTGCATGTCGTGACGTCAGTTCGCTCCCCGCACCTGCACGAGGGTTATCTGGCGGTGTTTACCGCTGCGTCAAGGAGCATGAAAACTCTGTTATTCACTCGGCCCGAGGATCGATTGCTTCTGTCTCGCTCCTAGAAGAAGCGGAAGCCCAGACTGGTGAATAATAAATGTCCCACTTGGTTATTCGCCATAAACTGGGGAAACAGCTCAGTTACTCCAGTCCATAAAGTATTTTTACTGAGACGACCCTCTGCTCCTCAGCTGTAGTGTCGGGACAGAGGAGAGAGCAGCTGACGTCACTCTTCAGTACGTCAACCTCACACAGGTCAGTTCCAACCTGCTACATAATGAGATTGTCAGGAATGACGGATGCCGTTCACGTGGTAGTGAAATTAATCTTACTACACATGCACCGTTTTTCAGATATGTTTTTATGTCAGAAAATTGACCCAGTACACCACAACTGGCTCATGTCACGGTTTCTCATCACTGAGAACGGACCTGTATGGCAAGCTTTTTTAACATAAAATCGTGTAGTCTGTCTACCCGTCAACAGCTGGTGGCCAGAGAAACTACTGTACGCTTTTCCACCTGTGGCTCTCATACCAAGCGTCCTGGAGCGAGTCCAGAGGGAGAAGCTGTCAGTCATCCTGATAGCTCCAGAGCGCAAATACGCGCTGTGGTTCCCGGTCCTCCAGCAGCTGTTGTGGGAGAAACCCCTGCAGCTTCCGTGGAGAGAGGATGCGCTTCTGCAGGCAGGAGGGGCGATCACGCACCCTCCAGAGATAGGCCAACCCCTGTACCCTGTGGGCTTGGAGGCTGAACGGAACCGTTTAACTCGTCTGGGCCTGTCTCCAGCCGTAGTAAAAAAAAAAAAAAAAACTATTCAAGACGCACGTGCGGCGTCCACATCAACTGTGTACGCGTCAAAATGGGCGGTTTTCCAGCGCTGGTGCACCGAAAGAGGGGTCGACGCCACATCATGTGAGCTGGGCTGCGTGTTGTCACTCCTGCAGCTGTTGTTAGAAAGGTTTTTAGCTTATAGTACCTTTTAAGTATATGCAGCTGCTATTTTCCTCATGTCATGAAGGCTTTGGTGACAGTTATTTAATCACCCGATGTTGAAGCGTTTTCTGCAAGGTGTGCGCAGACCAGACGTCAACCAGTGAGGCGTGACCTCTCACCTCAGTGGGATTTGTCCCTGGTTTTACGCGCCTTGCTCAAAGCTCCTTTCGAACCTCTGAACAACGTCACTGAAGTTTCTGTCACTCAAAACTTACTGGCGCTGACGTCAGCAAAGAGAGTGAGTGATCTGTGTGCACTGTCTGTGGCCCCATCATGTTTACAAATCCAACAAGATGGAAGCTCTGCCATTTTAAGGCCCAACCCAGTTTTTATGCCAAAAAATTTAAACCGTACGTTTAAATCAAGGCAAATTATTTTAAATGGGTTCCATCTCCTTCCTCACACTTCAGAGGAGGAAGCCAAACAACATTTGTTGTGCCCGGTCCGTGCGCTACAGTGTTATGTGGCACGAACGGCCAGTCTACGCCAGTCCCAGAGTTTGTTTATCCACTACAGGGACAGCTCTGTGGGACGAGCTCTGTCATCCCAGCGGCTCTCACACTGGCTGTGTGAGACCATCTCAGAAGCTTACAGAACGTGTGGAGTAGAACCTCCTCAGACGCTACGTGCTCATTCTACACGGGCGTTGGCGTCCTCTGCAGCTTTACATGGTGGGATGACAGTAAGCGATATCTGCTTGGCGGCCTCGTGGGCCACGCCCTGCACGTTCATAAGATATTACCTGCGTGACATATCAGGTCCCTCCATGACTAATTCAGTCCTGGGAGTTATGGATTAGCGGGGTAAAGTTTTCATGTGGTGTTCTGCCACTCCACCTGCTTCTGTGCAGGATGTGTGAGTGTTGCCATCAGTCTCAGGGCTCTGGGACTGAGTTTGTTTGTGTTGTTACTGATTTTTAAACCTGTCTGTACATAGCTCAGGGTCAGTTTTGTTCCCCTGTTTGGGGTCACCGCCGAGGCCTGTTCTGACCTCTGACGTTTGTTGTACAAAAATAAAAAACACAAAAAAAAATAATAATAATAATAAAAACTATATATATATATATATATATATATATATATATATATATATATATATATATATATATATATATATATATATATAAACAATGTTGTGAGGCTGCGGTGCAGCTGTCACACGCCTGTCAGGTCGCAGTGCAGGCCTGCAGACTTATCCGCCAATCACCAGTGCCCTCCTCTGGTGCGTCGTGACGTGGAACGTACGGATGACGTATGAGGAAGGACAGAGGTGTGTTTGGATGAGCAAGGACTTCATGCTTGGGCTGGACCCAATGGGGCATGGACTACATCCTGCTACGCCCTTTATCCAATAGGAGCTAAAGGGCAAGCTATACGAAGTATAACGTTGGTTACGTATTGTAACCCCAGATTATACGAGTATAGCGGAGCCCTTTAGCTTTGTGGGCCCCATTGGCTCTTGGACGGCTGAATGATAAGCTGTTCGAGGCTGTTCCTTCCGTGTGGTGGAGTTACACACGGGGAGGGCCCACACCATAGGCGTAGATCCTGGGGGGGTCAGGGGGGTCTGGACCCCCCCAATCTTGGGGAAATATAGATCTGTCCCCCCCAATAATTCAATAAAGGAAACCGTGTCTTTAAACAATATAAATATAAAAAGGCAAAAAAAGAGAGAAATCTGCCATTATTCTAAGAAAAACAAAAGGAAATTTTGCCCCCCCCCTCCCTTCTCTGTTGGCAAATGGTTTAGTCCAATGTTTACAACGAACAACAGCGGCACCAGGGTCACAGACGGCTCCGCACGGGAGCTGCAGCATGGGAGCTGCAGCACAAACTATTAACTTCCAGTAAGTAGCTACTTAAAACATAGGTGACAGTGACTGGGAGGAAAAGGTCTTGTTGAAAGACAAGTGTGTCTGTGTCTCATTAGTGGCTGTAGCAACAGCAAAACGCAACGAGGAGCGACACTTCATCAGCCAACACACTAGCTTCAATGCTAACTAGCTCCCTGGTGGCTGCAACAGACAGAAGAATCTCAGCGCAGCTTTGAGCAGGATGGATTCACATTCATCATATTTTCAGGTGTGGAGCTCTTGAAAGAAGTAATGATAAAATATGTGAAAGATAATTAATTTAAAAAGAGTAGAGAAGATGTGATGATTAGTTAAAATGATTTTATATGTGTAGCACTGTAACAATATAGGAGTTATTAGTCAGTTTACTGACTTACCTATAGTTTTAGGTGCGCATCGTTGAGCAGACTTTTATCTGCACAAACATGCCACCAATTCACGGGGTCTCAACTTTTTCAGATTAAATCAACAAATCTAACGATGTGATTAGCCAGAAATGTAATTTCACAGGAGACTTCAATTTATATTGGTCTACCAGAAAATAGACCTTTTATTGAAACTATCACAAGAATTACATTAAACATTTGTATCGATATTAGCTCTGATTTAATAACTACGTTGACAAGAATTCAAATTAAAACAAACAGACAGTTGGACCTTTCTGTTGGCACATTACTTAAAGTTTACCATGATGAAAATAAACATAAGGAGGAGTTTAAGGAGGAAAGATAAAAGATTGAAATGAAATGGTTGAATCTTATCTTGAGATGTTTAACCAGTGATGGCACCCTCTGCTCGGTTTCGGCTGGACGTCCGTACCGTGATGAAACACTTTTACCTTCGTGAAGATGATCCTGTCTCGACTCCGGTAAATTAGTCAAGCCAGACGTGCATGCTGCTGCGTTTTACAGGCGACCACTTTCATCTTGCCACGGTCTCGAGACCGTCTGCGTCGGCCTCCCAGAGTGATGCCTGGTTCTGGTTTTGTTCAAGATAACTTCAGAAAGAGTGTCACCGCTTGGAGCTGTGACACTCGAAGGGGTTCACAGCTGACGTGCTGTTTGAACCTTTGCTGAAGACGTGGGTCGAGTTGGCACAATGACCGGGCGTCTCCAGCTTTCTCCAGGGAAGAGAAGCCAGGTGTCAGTTAGTTCTCTCCCAAAACTCTAACTTCCAAATAGGAAGTGCCCATTATATGGGAGGCGGGATCTGACCCACCTTCTTAGAGGCTACAGGCTGGTTTAACAAAATAAAAGATGGAAGTTTAATTCCATAGGCAGAAAGACTCTTGACGGACACCAGGAAAACTGTTTACATAAATCGGCCAGATGGCCTGCCTGTGAACACAGCTAATGTTATGTCTAACTTTCACAGACAAAACAGAGAAGGAAGCTGAACAGCTAACAGTTTACCCTGAACTGTGTCTTAGAATCAGAGCCTGCTTGCATTTGCAGAAATAAACCAGCCGAAGGGTCAAAGTCATGCAAGTAACAGATCATCATTGAAATGACAAAAATACTGTTTGATCAATTCTGAATTAACACACATTAAAGAGAAAGTTCAATCTGATTAATTAGTGTCCATTAATTCATACTAATTGTTAACCAAAATAGTGTTTACTCGTCTCCTTGAAGGCTTCAAGAAGGTGTAACACTGAGAGTTCCAAAGAGATGCAGAGAGGTGTACTTGAAGGTCAAGCCTAAAATACATGAGGTTAGGTGTATCACTACAGTCCCCCTTTTTGGAAGTCATCGCCTGTCCTTGGAGATGAGTTCCAACACGAAAGGATACCACCGAATGTCTCTGACCTCTATGTAATCCAGCAAGTGGAAAAAAAAAAAAGTAAAAAAAAGTTCAAAATTATACTCCCATAATGTTTTTGGAAATTCCATACTGTTCGTAGGTAATCCCATTGCGGCAAGCTTTTAATCCTTTGGAAAACATAGTCTGTTAACCCATGGAAAACTGAGTCTGTGATCCCTTGGAAACAAAGTCTTATAATCCACAACGGTAAATCCACAACGATGGGGGTTATTGATTTCATCAGCAAGAATGGTTTTTAATCAGCATGTAGAGGGGATCCCTCGATTGAAGCAGAGGAGGCGGGCCTTGGATGAAGGTTGAAGACCAACGTTGGATCAGCAGGTCCCCACATCGAAGGTTGCAGGCTGGATGGCTTCCAGTCGGTGCCACCCTGGTTCAATGTGTCATGCAATTATGTGGTTTTAGGTGGGCTTATGATAGGGATTCTACATTAAGCCTTACCTATATGCACCTGGTATGTAAGCTATCATGGATTAGATCAGCTACAATTACCAATTAAGGGGTGGATCAATGCTGTAAAAATCAGAAATAGGGATCTATACCTATAGAAATGTGGAGGGCTTCTGTAACGAAGGCCTCTTCATTCAAACTATTCCTCCATTCATTATTTAGTTTAGGTTAAACTAAAATAAAAAAATGAAATCTAGTTTGGTCTAAATGTCTGTTGTCTTTTAGACGAACGACGCAAGATTTGGTATTCCCTATAAATTTTGAAGTCTATGGCGAGACTCATCAAAATGAATAGATCTAGAATAGAAACGATCGAATCGGTTCTATCTAAATGATTGGGAGATCAGTGTAGATTATAGTACCTTAAGTAGTATTAATCTACAATGACTTTTCAAAGATTGAGATCTTTAACAAAATGAACAGCATGTTGGCATAGTTAAATCCATTTAAGTTTTCAACTTAACAACAATCAAAACCTCTTTTGGCTGGGAGTGTTCAGAAAACAATAACAACTTCAATAACAACAAAAGTAGCAATCAAGCAACTAAAAACAACGTTTCACTACGTCAAACTCACCCTGGTCGTCAGATTCCAACGTGTCACACACGAAAAGATTGAAAGGAAATGGTTGAATCTTATCTTGAGATGTTTAACCAGTGATGGCACCCTCTGCTCGGTTTCGGCTGGACGTCCGTCCCGTGATGAAACACTTTTACCTTCGTGAAGATGATCCTGTCTCGACTCCGGTAAATTAGTCAAGCCAGACGTGCATGCTGCTGCGTTTTACAGGCGACCACTTTCATCTTGCCACGGTCTCGAGACCGTCTGCGTCGGCCTCCCAGAGTGATGCCTGGTTCTGGTTTTGTTCAAGATAACTTCAGAAAGAGTGTCACCGCTTGGAGCTGTGACACTCGAAGGGGTTCACAGCTGACGTGCTGTTTGAACCTTTGCTGAAGACGTGGGTCGAGTTGGCACAATGACCGGGCGTCTCCAGCTTTCTCCAGGGAAGAGAAGCCAGGTGTCAGTTAGTTCTCTCCCAAAACTCTAACTTCCAAATAGGAAGTGCCCATTATATGGGAGGCGGGATCTGACCCACCTTCTTAGAGGCTACAGGCTGGTTTAACAAAATAAAAGATGGAAGTTTAATTCCATAGGCAGAAAGACTCTTGACGGACACCAGGAAAACTGTTTACATAAATCGGCCAGATGGCCTGCCTGTGAACACAGCTAATGTTATGTCTAACTTTCACAGACAAAACAGAGAAGGAAGCTGAACAGCTAACAGTTTACCCTGAACTGTGTCTTAGAATCAGAGCCTGCTTGCATTTGCAGAAATAAACCAGCCGAAGGGTCAAAGTCATGCAAGTAACAGATCATCATTGAAATGACAAAAATACTGTTTGATCAATTCTGAATTAACACACATTAAAGAGAAAGTTCAATCTGATTAATTAGTGTCCATTAATTCATACTAATTGTTAACCAAAATAGTGTTTACTCGTCTCCTTGAAGGCTTCAAGAAGGTGTAACACTGAGAGTTCCAAAGAGATGCAGAGAGGTGTACTTGCAGGTCGAGCCTAAAATACATGAGGTTAGGTGTATCACTACAGCACTTTGTTGCAGCTGTGGTTGTTTTAAAGGGCTTTATAAAT
>JBBPBX010009405.1:0-60156 GCA_038048925.1 Garcialebias charrua | reverse complement strand
AACACCAGTGCAATCAGTGCAAGAAGTTAGTGTAGAACCATGGGAAAAAATGTATCAATTAAAAAAAAAGATTTTGAGTAAGATATTTCCAGCAACCTGCAAAGATTTTGTTTCTTTCCACCTTGAAAACTTTAATATCCAAATACTATGTTAGGTTTATTCTTTAAAAAATAATAACACCAATTTCTCATTAACATTCAAATAATAATGCATTATTGTAATTAAAAAGATAAATTAATCTACATTTCTGGAAATGTTTGAATTATCAGAATAATCCAGGTTATCAATATTATACTTTTGATAACAATTTACCTTTGTCCACGAGAGGAAGACCTCGACCTCCAACGCCGCCTCTGAGAAAGGGACTGTCTTGGCCAGGTCTGACTGATCTGTTTAAAGCATGCAACAGCAAAATTGGTACACATCGCGTCGTGAGTTAGATGAATTGTTACATCTCTAATTTTGATCATATTTAAATTAAATACCTTTGATCATTAGAAAGAGACTCAGAGGGACTCCTGCTACCATTGCATCCCAAGATTTGAGATTGAGTGCTTGAAGGGATGTCCATCGGGGTTCTTTCTGCATTTTAGAGGGTTTAAACATAAGTGTTAATATGTCAAAAATGTAAATTACTTTACACAAGGTTTCCAAGTACCCCAAGATGATAGTTGTGCAATATTTACCTGACTGTGCATTCATCCTTTTAGGAGGAGTTGGAAGAGCAAAGTCATCTATAATAAAACAGTCAACAGTAAAAAATAAATTAAAATAAAAGTGATTTTACATCTATAGTAAGTAATTAGCCTGTTACTGATATGGTGGTGATTGAAATACTACATAGATTTGTTCTTAAAAAAAGAAATAAAAGTTACATGGATTAGCTTATTATGTGCAGGATGTGGCTTATTTTTATTGTGAAATATGTAACAAAAAGTGTAAGTGACTTAGCTGTGCGTTTGCAGTAAGAACAATTGCATACCTCCAATGATTCTAGAATTGTCAGCCCACCTTGTGTGACATGACCCACCACCAAGGTATAACTATCCTCTTTTGATGTGGTATACCCCCAAATTAATCAGTGGTGAAAATTTTTTTAACATACCCTCACAAGGAAAAACATTTCTAGACTTCTTGGTAGCTTTTTGACCTAAAATAAATAAAAAAATATACATGCTGTAAGACAGTAGTCATATTTTGAACAAACTATACCTGTGAAGGAAATTTTGTGACCGATTGTCAGATGCAGTTTTGTATTTCATACCTTTTGATCATTGCAGCCCTAACGTTAAAACAGAGAATTGGTGTGTCTTATCATACGAGGCCTTTCCGTGTGCATAACAAAGTTGGTTACGTTCTAATGTCTGATGCAAACGGTACCACCTTCAGGTTGATTCATCATTATTGCAGAAGAGGTTTTCTGGGAGTTCTTGAGTTTGCAGCTCTGAGAGAGCCTGGGACAGCTTAGGCTCGGTTTTGTCTTGCTTTTCCGATAAGGCCAAGGTTTTTTACTCTGAGGCCTGATGCTGCCTGGCTTTGGCTCACTGTTTGGCTTTGCAGTTCCACAAATTAATGCAACAATAAACGGCTCTAACTTTTTCACACTGCAGAGAATGGGCAAAATTTGTACATTTGATGATTTAAATAATGGTACACCATCTACATTGAAATTTAGCTGTATCTCATTTTCTGTTGAAAAAAAAATTGGGATAATGTGAGCACATTTTCAGAAGTCCTGTCTCCACACCAAAGTTTTGATACTTTGCATTTCACTTTCTATTTCTCTCCTACATTTTTTTTCTTTTTTCTGTTGTTTGTTGTTTAAGGAAATTCTACCATTGCTGTTCATCATTCTTTAGTTTGTAGCAGGTCGCTTTTGTAAATGAGCCCTCGAGGCTCAATGAGATTTACCTGACTAAATAAAGGTTGAATGAATGAAAAAGTAGAGGAACTGGCCACCACATAGATCTGTGACGTCTATTTCACTGGGATTTCCTAACAGGGAACTGGCATCTTTTGGTAGCCGGTGTCCATGGATGGCTGGGTTAGGTTTGGAGACAACTCACCACTGAAGGCGACTTGGATCGTGTTTTTCCAAATCTGTGGAAAAGAGCAAGGAGAGGAATGTGAAATCTCAACCTTATTTTAAAAGTTTGTGGATGGAAAGTATGTCAATATACCACCAACAGAGACATTGAACATTCTTGTTTAGACAAATACCCATGAAGCAGGTGTGTTTGGGGCCTCTGCACATTCTCCATCAGCAGTAGATTAATACCCCTCTGCTTAGTTCATGTAACATTAACATTTATCTTTGTGTGACCACAGCCAATGCTGACAGATATAAGAGGGGGAAATGTTTTTTTTTAAGCACATTATTAAAAAAAGTCATTAATGATGGGCAGTACATGTATAGGGGATAATTAAGTTTTATAGTTTAATGTTAAACATATTTCTGAGACATTTTAGGCTTAGTGGCTGAAGAGTTATGACACTGTTTTATACACCGTTTACTGATTTTATATGCTCAGGAAATGTTACTGTTTAGTTAGCTTAGGAGCCCATTTTTCATATAATCATAACTTAATCAAGTAGTTTCTCTTCATCCAGTGCAGGTAACATAGTTACTGCCGCTGGTCCACAGACAACAATACATTGTGCTCGATAACCAGAACACATCACACATAATATATATACTATTATGATAGACTACATTATTACTTAAAGGCTAATACACTTAGAGTTCACATCTAGAAAACAGTTTTACTGATTTAAGACTCTGCTCGCACATCCATCTACAGAGATAACGCACACCAGAACACCATATCTTAGTCAGAAGAGAGGCCACTGTATGCATATAAATGTATTTTATGTCTGTACGCTGATTAATCATTATGCCTGTCATAATAAATTCTTTTTTATACAAATACTCTCTCTCTCTCTCCTTTTGAGCACCTCTCTAAGAGTTTAGGACTCTTCATGGCCTAACAGAGCAGACAAAAACATTAAACTCCAGCTCTTTTTTTTCCAACCACCTCATTTAGCATACCATCACAACAGTCCAGTGTTAGCGCGGGTTAGCTAGCTAGCTAGCCCGCGCTAACACTGCTAGCCCACTACATGCGTTCGCTCCTGTCCGACCTCCGCAGCAAATACGCACTCATTTAATCAATGAGACTGTTATACTGGCTCCGCACGGCTACTGTGTAGCTAGCTCGGACGGTAGCTTGCAGTCCGAGCTAGCTATCTCGAAAAAATCGGCTCGAAATGTACAGCTCGAAAATATCGGCACAGCTAGTAAGCCGTTGGTAAATTCTGCTGTTGACTGTACGCCCCAAAATAATCGTTCAAAGTTTGTCACGGGTTTATTAACTAATGTGATTTACAAAACTTTACTTACTGTTGTGCTGAGCCCGCGCAAAGAAGATTACGAATTACTTCACGCATGCGCACACCGTTCTTCTTCTTCTTCTTCTTCTTCTTCTTCTTCTTCTTCTTCTTCTTCTTCTTCTTCTTCATGGGGTTTAATGGCGGTTGGCAAAACACTTTAGGTGTGCATTACCGCCACCACTGGTATGGAGTGTGGTTCTTCATGGGATAATTCTATGTGTACGCCTGATTAAACTATATGTATTTCAAATTCTATTAAACAACTTTGTTTTCTTAAAATATCTAATTATAATTTGGATATGTTTACTCTCTAAGTTATGTTGTAGTGCAGCTATTATGTTAAACTTTTCTTTTATCTCTTCAAATTCTCTCTTCATATATTCACGGTCTTGATCATAGTTTTGACATTCCTGTAGAACATGTTGCAATGTTTCATCTTGTCCACAGTGCTCACATTTGCCTGTATTGTGTTTCTTTATTTGAAATAATGAATAATTAAGTCCTGTGTGTTCAAATCTTAGTCTTGTTATTAATCTTTCCTCTTTTCTGCTCCTTCTTCCAGTTCGTGTTTCACCTACATGTACTGTCATTTTGATCCCATAAAACCATCTTCCTTTACTTTCTTCATCCCATCTTTTCTGCCATTCTTTCTTCAGTCTTTGTTTAATGATACTTTTTGCCTCTGATTTACTTGTTTTTACTGTGAAGTTGATCTGAGTTTGAGTTGCCTTCTTTGCCATATCTGCTGTCTCATTTCCTTTTATCCCAATGTGTGCTGGTACCCATAAAAATGTTATTGTTAATCCCATTCTTTGTGTACTAAATAACTAATAACTAAGGAGTGCCAGTGCCAAGGAGTGCGAAGGAGTGCCAAGGTGTGGGAAGGTGTGGGAAGATGTGGGAAGGAGTGCGAAGGAGTGCAAAGGTGTGGGAAGGTGTGGGAAGGAGTGCGAAGGATCCCTTTTTTACTATATTTTTTCCCCTTGTCCCAAACGTAGAAAAATATGTTTATAGTAAATGGAGCTTATTTATGTAGCGTTTTCCAGCCCCCTATGAGGGGCCCCAAAGCTCTTTACAATACCAACCATCCACCCATTCATACACACATTCATACACCGGTAGCGGCAGACCCATGCAAGGCGCCATCCAGTCCTACCGGGAGCAACTCGGGGTTAAGTGTCTTGCCCGGGGACACAACGACACATGGGGAACCAGGATTCGAACCTCCAACCTTCCGATTGGGGACGACTGCCATTACCACTACGCCACGGCCGCCCCACGGCCGCTTAATCTGTCCTAACCACATTTATTTTATTAAACTCAATTATATGTTAAATTATATGTTAAAATAAATATGTGAAATGAACCTGCATTATTTGTCTATTTAATATAAACTGCACAGTACAGTAGGTATGTTTATGTAGTATTCAGCCTTGGAAAAAAATACAATGTAGAAAATGTTAATGAACTATTGGTTTAAAGAAATTGTATTAGGACAATGGAGTCTGTTCAAAGTTAAACAGAACCTGTATAAAAAATAGAATGATTAATACTTTGAGTGGGCATGCTGATCAAAGAAACAGATTTGTCTAAATTCAAGTTAGTTTGTTATCTTGAAACAAGATTTTTCACATTTTACAAACCTCACGACAACTGCAAATGTTAATGAAATGTCAAAAAAGCTTGTTTCGAATAAGAAATGACTCAAAACAAGATATTTTCAAGACTTTTTGCCTTATCAAGATTTTCAAGATGCATTGTCTCAAAACAAGTTGTTATGTCTTACTTAGAAATATGTTTTTGACTTATATTAAGTGTGATAAGAGGTTTTGACTTGAAATTAGAAAATTTGACTTGGTAAGATTTTACGTTTTTGCAGTGTAGCTTCAAGGTGGAGGTGGGATTGCATCAAGGATTGGCTCTGAGCCCCTTCTTGTTTGCTTTGGTGATGGACAGACTAACAGATGAGGTCAGGCAGGAATCCCCATGGACTATGATGTTTGCAGATGACATTGTGATCTGTGGTGAGAACAGGGAACAGGTGGAAGAGAACTTGGAGAGGTGGAGGTATTCACTTGAAAGAAGAGGAATGAAAGTCAGCCGTAGTAAGACAGAGTACATGTGTGTGAATGAGAGGGAGGCCAGTGGAACAGTGAGGCTACAAGGATCAGAGGTCACAAAGGTGCAGGACTTCAAGTACTTGGGGTCCACTATCCAGGAAAATGGGGAGTGTGGTAAAGAGGTGAAAAAGAGAGTCCAGGCAGGATGGAGTAGATGGAGAAAAGTTTCAGGAGTGATTTGTGACAAAAAGGTGTCAGCAAAGGTCAAAGGAAAAGTTTACAAGACCGTGGTGAGACCAGCTATATTGTATGGTCTGGAGACAATGGCATTGAAAAAAAAAAGACATGAGAAACAACTGGAAGTGGCAGAAGATGCTGAGGTTCTCCTTAGGAGTGACAAGGATGGACAAGATCAGGAATGAGATCATCAAAGGTACAGCACATGTTGAACAACAGGGAGATAAAGTTAGGGAGGCCAGATTGAGATGGTTTGGACATGTCCAGAGGAGGCACAGTGGGTATATTGGTAGAAGGATGTTAGAAATGCAGCTGCCAGGAAAAAAACACAGAGGAAGGCCAAAGAGTAGATATATGGATGCAGTTGGAGAGGACTTGAAGGTAGTTGGAGTGAGGACAGAGGATGCAGAGGACAGACTGAGGTGGACAAGGGTGTAATGGTACGTCCACACCTAACAGCGTTTCAACTGCAGGAGCGTCCAGTTTACATGCAAAGTCAATGGGGGACACGCCTCCATGCACGTCTTGGCGTCGGGCGTCACGTCATGTGCGTGTTGAGCGTGCTGGAAAGCGTTTTTCCGTGCACGTGAACCCGCGTCAGCCTCCAAAGCACGCCTCCAACATGCTGAAGATTTCGCCGTTCAAACGTTCAAACGCCGTTCAACTCTCCCTGATTGGTTGATCAGGGAGAGTCGGGGGGAGGAGAGAGGGGGAGAGTCCCTATGTGACGCGGAAACGAGGGGACGGGTATTGCACAACTATGTGACATATTGTTTGTGGGACACATAAAAAACCCACGAAGTCGTGAACTATGGAAGAGAAACTCATTGTACTGTAGCTGTGTGTTCGCGACAAGTCCTTCACGACCAGTCAAGTCTGCTCTACAGGGACAGAAATAAAAAGCTCCTTACCTGGCGGAGTGCAGTGAGGAACTCTGTATACCGGTAAGCTCCTCCCACACACCCCGTCGCCACACTGCCGCAGTTATGCGTTCTGGTCTGGACACCACTGTGGGTCCAGTGCGTCCACTTGCGTGCGTGACGAGCTTTTTGGAAGTTGAAACGCTGCTAGGTGTGGACGTACCATCACTTTAGGTCTAACATTGGGGGGGTTATGCTCTCTACTAGGGGTGTAACGATACACAAAACTCACGAGACGAGACAAATCACAGATCTCGCGAGAACGAGACGAGATTTTAACATTAGTTCAAGAAAACTTCAAAGATCGGTTTTATGCCGCAAAAAGGCTTTTATTCTGTTTTAACATGTATTACAAACCCAACTGATGTCTTCATTTTACTGATTGAATCTCCTTAGACCTTAGAACGTTCAACTTTGTTTAAAAAAAATAGATATTCACGCAGGACTTTCCAAAAATTGAACATAAATATCCGCATCAGCACTGAATCTGCCAAGTACCCTCTCGAATCTGCAGCCGTCACTCACCAGTGTTGCCAGATTGGGCGGTTCACCGCGATTTTCCTTCTGACTTTTGCGGGTAAAGAGTGCTTTGGGTGGGTGGGACTCTATCTGGCAACACCGGTCACACCGGTGTTTACGCGTGTGTCTTTACATTCGGGGCAGCGTCGGCAGCGCCGGGACCCTCCATCAATGTAGAGGCGTCTGCGGCACCGGGACCCTCCATCAGTAGTTGGGGCGTCTTCTATAGCAACTTCATCCGGCGAAGCCATGCTGTCCGTGACGCTGACTTGCTAGGGGCTCTGCTAGCGCTAGCATTAGCGTCTCGCGAGACAACGTTACCTCTCAACGAGAGATATCGCGGGAGTTTAATATTGCGAGATCTCGTACAACGAGATCTCGTTACATGCCTACTCTCTACCTATTTATTTATCGAATAAATAACTTTTTTTTATGATTCAGGATATTTTAGGGTTAAAATATACTGTATTGTAATGCTTTTACTGTGATTTACTTAACTTTTCATTCATTCATTCAACCTTTATTTATACAGGCTAGCCTCATTGAACCAACTTTCCTGTTTTCTCTGTATCTACGGTATTCTGCTCCTTTTTTGTTCCACATAAGTTTAACAAGTATGAAAAAAACTCACTATTTTTCTGCATTTTTTTCAGCCATAACACATATTTTACATTTTTATATGACAAGAGCAGAGTATGACTGCTCTTATATGACGAGCAGAGTAAAACCCTGCATCATACCGTACCTGTCAAGTTTTGGATTTAAAAAGAAAGGAAACTTTCTGCCGGGTACGCCAAGCCATCCCACTAGCCCAGGGATCTGCAACCTTTATGATCAAAAGAGCCATTTCTGCCCCTTTGTTCACTAAATTAAACGTTTCCGGAGCCACAATACCTGTTACAACTGGGATTCTTAACTGGTGGCCCACAGACCACTTTGTTTGTTAGAGGACAATTTTCTGACCTGTAGTTTTCTGGCCATTGTAAAGCTGAAAATATCTAACGATTTGTTGATATTTTTACATTTTAAGACAAAAAAAGACCAGATTATCATAAAGAAGGAAAAATAATCATAAAGAAGGAAAAATAATGTGATCTTTCCCAATTAAAAAATAAAATAATGAACTATGCAGGTCTAGGTAAATTATTTTAATTGTGGAAAAATTAAATATCCTACTTCAAATAAATAAAGTTAACTTGTGTTTTACTCCTTCTATTAGTTCTAGTATTCACACATTTGCAAAGGAAATGACAGGAAAAACTGCTAAAACTAGCCCTTTTTGTTGTTATAAGAACAAATAAAATTCAGTTTAAAGTTAGTTTTGATCAAAGCTTGGAAGAGCCACTGCTGAGGGACCAAAGAGCCGCATGTGGCTCCAGAGCCGCAGGTTGCAGACCCCTGCACTAGCCCAACCAAAGTCCAGGACCCCTTACATTTTAAGACAGGTTTACAAGAAATCTAAAATAACTACCTATCAGCCTCTTTCAAACCAGTTATGTGATCACAATCTGATAGGCCTACCTTTGTGCTTGACGGATTTTTCATGCTGACGGACATCGTTCCTTCCCCCATGAGAGACACTAAAGTCGCAGTTACAAATCTTAAAAAACGCGTAATTGTACCCCTCCCTACTCTTCTTTAGGAAAGTAAATTCGCTGTCCCATTTTTCAAGATATTTTTGGCAGGGACGCCTTCTTTCTTGTTACATACATCCATCTCTGTTTTTCCGGGTTTGTGTTCCCCGCTGCCAGCAGTAACATCGCGAGAACTGCCACCGAGGCTACTGCAGGTGGCAGTTCTCGCGAGGCTAGTGACAGAGGCACTGGAATGTTTTTTTAATTTTTATAATATACGCAGAGAGAGAGCAGTCTCAGCTGAAACGCGCTCCTCCTCCGCGCGCACCTCCAGTTAATCCGGGAGGTTGAAATGAATGATGCCATTTTATTGGGGGGGTTATATTGACTGGATCCAATTATTGAGGGGGTTAAATCCCCCCATCCCCCGTGTAAATTACGCCTATGGAGGTGGAGGAGGATGACTCGCAGTGGCGACCCCTGAAAAGGGAAAAGCCGAAAGAAGAAGAAGAAAGGAGAAGAATGGGTTATATAATTTTGAAGTGTTGCATAAATTTACTTTTGCATTTATTTAAAAATATGTACCGGTATTTGTTAGTCATGACTTATTATTTCTGCTTTCTTTCTGTCAGAAATTAATTTGTTGAAATGAATGACATGACTTCAGGTTTCCATTGTTATAAACGTTTCCAGATGTTTGTCATGTTCCGGTTGTAAAAACTGAGGAGTGATCTGACATTTTGCTTCAGCAGCACCACCGAATCATCCGTCAGGGCGGATGTAGAGGGTCTGTTACCAGTGCTGGGCAGCGCTAATCCAAAAATTAGTTCAGCTATTTCTAAAGCACTTATTAATTTATTTAGGTCCGCAATTTCGAAAGCGCTTATGTATTAGCAATGCTAGTGGAAGCTAATGCTAACACACTAACGTGCAAATGGCGAACTACTTTTTTAAATCCAGCAGATTTGACCATTTTGTGAAACGGTTAAGCTCAGAAAAACCTTGTGCTATAAAGTCAGCTAAGAAATATATTTTTTCTCAGCAAAGAAATAATTGTTTTTTACCGTGTTTTGTTGTAAAGTCCTACGCTTCTGTGGCCGTCGCGGCCGCCATTTTGAACAGGGCAAATGGCGAACTACTTTTTTTAATCCAGCAGATTTGACCATTTCGTGAACCGGTTAAGCTCAGAAAAACCTTGTGCTATAAAGTCAGCTAAGAAATATATTTTTTCTCAGCAAAGAAATAATTGTTTTTACCGTGTTTTGTTGTAAAGTCCTTTGCTTCTGTGGCCGTCGCCATTTTGAAGAGGGCAAATGAGGCGCTGACGCGTCGCGTAGGCCGCTGAGAAACATCCATAAGTTCACCCTCCATGTTAAAAACTCTTCGTCTGACTCTTCGAAAACAAGCAATAAGGCTGCAGAGTAACACACTGGCTGCTAACTGCTATAGAGAGAGCGCTCTCTCTAGCCAAGAGACTGAGGGGGATGCTTTTTTGTCACGGACCACATCCGGCGCTGACAGGATATGGTCTGTTAGCAGTCGTCCGGTTGATTTAAGAGCTCGTAAATAAGTTTTTTCGTTTTTACTGATAGATAATTAGTTATTAGTGGTACTGCATTTTAAATAAAAATAGCGCAAATCCGCTTATGAATTATAAAAGTTAGTCAATCCGCTGTAACGCTGACAAATTGTTTAGGTCCGCTATAAGCGGATTAGCGCTTTAGCTCTCCCAAGCGGTCTGGCACCCACCTTTGTCTGTTACCATTTCTGTCACTAGGAGCAGAGCGTTTTACACTTCAGGGTCAAACTGGACAAAATCACACACTCGGAGACAATTACACAATTACCCGCTTTCCACGAGCATCACCAGAAAAGGAATATCAATCCTAAAATAAATGCATATAGCTTAAACCTGCTGATTGTGGTTTTTAGGTTATGGAGCAGCTGCAGCTCCATGTTCCTCATATTGAAAATCCTGCCTGCTAACTGGTTCTGGATCTGGTCTAGCCTTATAGAGGTGTTCGTTTTTTCCATTTAATAATCAGTTTTTAATCTTCAAGACATGCAGCTCTCCTCTTGTGTCTGCTGGGATTTAGTGAATTTTTTGTTCTAATTATCATAAAACTTTGCTCGTCCCCCTTCAGCCCGCCTCTGTCTCAGACCGGGACAGTTTAGGTGGACACAGGCGGACGTTCTCCCCGCGGTCGGATCGGCTCAACAGCAGAGGACAACATGGTTGAGAAGCTAAAGCCTCGCTCGTCGCCCTGGGTCTCAGTTTCTGTGCATGGTGTTCCAGTTCTGTGTTGAGGCAGGCGGGGGGTTGTCTGAAGACCACAAGACATCCTGTCCAAAGTGTTTATGCTCACACTGACCCTAAAGGCTCCTGGACCCTGAGCAAACACACACACATCAGGTTTGTCCTGATGGTGGTGTTGTGTTGTTGGGTTGGGTTTCTCTTTTCAGAGTCTTCCATTTGAGCAGTTTGGGCCTTTTCTTTACAAACTGGCAAGATTTTCTCAGAATGGCTGGAGTCCGATGTCGCTCAAAGTCCAAACAGCTGTTGGACATATCCTCTTACACTGCGAAGACAGTCAGTAGAAAGGCAATGTCCTCATCTTTTACCGTATTTGTTTAGTGTTGAGATTGTTGAAGCTTGTGCTCAACTCCATATATTCCCAGGAACCTCTTCTGCTGACTGACAAATGATTTCCTGCTGCTGATAGAAAACCTTTTTTTAACAGGTTTTATTTCTTGGATTTGATCTCTCCTCTTGACAGCTTTGCTGAACATAATTTGTAGTCTGCTTTACTTTTCTCATCGTTCACTTTGAAGTTGTCTTCTTCTCCTCTTCCTCCTTGTGTTTAATGATGTTTACTTTATGGTACAACACCGCCATCAGCTGATGATCATGGTGTTACGTTGGCTCTCCTGCTTAAATAAACTGTTCTAATAATGTGATCCAGATCACTGAATATATGTTTAGAACTCATTTTTATTTTGTGTTGCTTTTGAACAACTAGACATGATGAGCAGTTCTGTAGTGGGCTGTGCTGAAAGGTGACATTTATCTGTTGTCTTTAGCTAATTGTGTAAATTGGGGAAGTTTAAAAGCATCCAGCAGCAGGTTTGGCGCATGTGATGCTTCAGAAGAAATAAAAATATTAGTTGCTCCACTCTGAAATAATTCACCAGAAAGAACTTTAGTTTTCATGAAGAATTGTGTGAGATCCTGTAGTCTGTGTGTAAATGTATCTAACGCTCCAACTAAACGGCTCGTTTACTAGGCCTTGTATGAAATAGCTGAAAACCTATTGACATATTTCTTGTCTACTTTGTCTTGCCTAATTACAGGTAATGCCAAAGAATGAGCCAAAGGTAGAAATTATAATTCTAGTAAACTGTGCCTCGGAATAATACTTTAATTTAAAACCTACTGTAAACCAAATTTCAGAGCCATTATTAAACAACATGGGTTACATTTTCATTGTTATGGTGATGATACACAGTAATACACTCAGCTACCGGTACTTGGACTACAAGCATGTCTTGAAAACATAAAAACCTGAATGACCCTACATTTTCTGCTTTTGAACACAGACAAGATGGAGGTTTTAGTTTTTGGACCTGAGCATCGTAGGAATTAATTTTTCAGTCTTTCACCCTCCTTGGATGACATTAATCTGGCCTCCAGCTCTAATATTAAAAATCTTGGTGTTACTTTTGATAAGGACATGTCTTTTATCCCCCACATTAAAAATTACTAGAACCGTCTTCTTCCACCTGCGTAATATCTCTAAAATTAGAAACAACTTATCTAAAAATGATGAAGAAAAACTGGTTCATACATTTGTCACATCTAGACTGTCACTGGACTATCGCAATGGTTTGTTATCTGGGTGTCCAAATACTTCTTTAAAACATCTTCAGTTGATCCAAAATGCTGCTGCCAGAGGCTTAACTGGAGTTAGTAAGAGATCATATCTCTCCAGTTTTAGCTTCTCACCATTGGCTCCCTGTCAAGTCCAGAATTGAATTCAAAATCTTACTTCTAACCTACAAAGCACTCAACAACCTAGCTCCATCTTATATTTGAGATGTTATTGTTCCATATTTTCCTAACAAAGCACTTCACTCTCAAACTGCAGGTTTACTCACGGTCCCTAGAGTTTCCAAGAACAGAATTGGAGGAAGATATTTCAGTTTTCAGGCTCCAACTTCCAGATTCGGTCCTTAAGACTGACACATTGTCCACTTTTAAGACTGGGCGTAAATGGTAAATGGAGCTTATTTATATAGCGCTTTCCAGCCCCCTATGAGGGGCCCCAAAGCACTTTACAATACCAACCATCCACCCATTCATACACACATTCATACACCGGTAGCGGCAGACTGCCATGCAAGGCGCTTTCCAGTCCTACCGGGAGCAACTCGGGGTTAAGTGTCTTGCCCAGGGACACAACCACAAATGGTGTGGGGAATCGGGATTCGAACCTCCAACCTTCCGATCGGGGGACGACTGCCATTACCACTACGCCACGGCCGCCCCATACAGACTTTCCTTTTTGATAAATCCTATAGTTAGGGTTGGCTTGTTATGCTGCCATAGGTTTAGACTACTAGAGGACAAATTGACCTCATTTCCTTAAATGAATTGTTAAAATTGATTAGTTTTCATTTGATACCATTTCTATCTTAAGTGATTCTTGACCTGCCATTGTGTATCTGTTCCTCCTTCCTGATCCTCTCAGCCCAGCCTGTAGAAGCAGATGGTCTCTTGTCCTGAGCCTGGTCTAAAGGTTTCTTCCTCACGAGGGAGTTTTTCCTTTCCATTGTCGCCTTCATGCTTGTTCAAGATGAGAGTTCTGTGATGGAGTTAAACTCAAAGCAGACTGCTCCTCAGATAAATAACGTTATTAACTTACTTTTTCTTAGAGTGCCCTGTAATCACTTCTGGTGTGACTTGGAAGAATTTAATTATAAATGGAAAAATTCAACAACAAAAATTCAACAACAATAATCAAGTCTTATTGTAATGTTTTCACATCCCTCTGTCAGTGTGCTAAGATATCAGTCGGCTCTGTGGAATCATTGGTATGCAAGTCTTTTATAAGATTTTATTTTTATTATATATCTATTTTTTCTTTTTTTATTCTTTCTGTATGTGTTGTGTGTGTTATGTTTATTTTTGTGGACCACGAGTCTGTTGAATAAAGTTGATGAAAGTTGATGATGATGAATGCAGTCAACTTTATGTCATTAAATATTTTGTCTACTGGTAAGTAGCCCCCTCCCTGGGCTGACACCTTACCGTGGTGGAGGGGTTTGAGTGTCCCAATGATCCTAGGAGCTATGCTGTCAGGGGCTTTATGCCCCTAGTAGGGTCACCCAAGGCAGACAGGTCCTAGGTGAGGGACCAGACAAAGTGCAGCCCAAAAACCCCTTATGATGAGTACAATTAATGGACTAAGTTTTCCCTCGCCCGGACGCGGGTCACCGGGGCCCCACTCTGGAGCCAGGCCCGGAGGTGGGGCACGCTGGCGAGCGCCTGGTGGCCGGGCTTTTACCCATGGAGCCCGGCCGGGCACAGCCCGAAGAGGAGACGTGGGTCCCCCTTCCCATGGGCTCACCACCTGTGGGAGGGGCCAAAGGGGTCGGGTGCAATGTGAGATGGGTGGTGGCCGAGGGCGGGGACCCTGGCGGTCTGATCCTCGGCTACAGAAGCTGGCCATTGGGACATGGAATGTCACCTCTCTGGTGGGGAAGGAGCCTGAGCTAGTGTGTGAGGTTGAGAGTTTCCGACTAGAAATAGTCGGACTCACCTCAACGCATGGCTCTGGCTCTGGAACCAGTTTCCTTGAGAGGGGTTGGACACTCTTCCACTCTGGAGTTGCCCCTGGTGAGAGGCGCCGAGCAGGAGTGGGCATACTGGTTGCCCCCCATCTTGGTGCCTGTACGTTGGGGTTCACCCCGGTGAACGAGAGGGTAGCCTCCCTTCGCCTACGTGTGGGGGGACGGGCTCTGACTGTTGTTTGTGCCTATGCACCAAACGGCAGCTCAGACTACCCACCCTTTTTGGAGTCCTTGGAGGGGGTATTGGAGAGTGCGCCTCCTGGGGACTCCCTTGTTCTACTGGGGGACTTCAACGCTCACGTGGGCAATGACAGTGAGACCTGGAGGGGTGTGGTTGGGAGGAACGGCCCCCCTGATCTGAACCAGAGTGGTGTTCTGTTATTGGACTTCTGTGCTCGTCATGGATTGTCCATAACGAACACCATGTTTAAGCATAAGGGTGTCCATATGTGCTCTTGGCACCAGGACACCCTAGGTCGCAGTTCGATGATCGACTTTGTTGTCGTCTCATCTGATCTGCGGCCGCATGTCTTGGACACTCGGGTGAAGAGAGGGGCGGAGCTGTCAACTGACCACTACCTGGTGGTGAGTTGGCTCCGATGGTGGGGGAGGATGCCGGTCAGACCTGGCAGACCCAAACGTATTGTGAGGGTCTGCTGGGAACGTCTGGCAGAGTCTCCCGTAAGACGGAGCTTTAACTCCCACCTCCGGGAGAGCTTTGAACACGTTCCGAGGGAGGCGGGGGACATGGAGTCCGAGTGGGCCGTGTTCCGCGCCTCTATTGTCGAGGCAGCTTATCGGAGCTGTGGCCGCAAGGTTGTTGGTGCCTGTCGTGGTGGCAACCCTCGAACCCGGTGGTGGACACCGGCAGTGAGGGATGCTGTCAGGCTGAAGAAGGAGTCCTATTGGGCCTTTTTGGCTTGTGGGACCCCGGAAGCAGCTGATAGGTACCGGCAGTCCAAGCGGCATGCGGCTCGGGTGGTTGCTGAGGCAAAAACTCGGGCGTGGGAGGAGTTCGGAGAGGCCATGGAGAATGACTTCCGTACGGCTTCGAGGCGATTCTGGTCCACCATCCGGCGTCTCAGGGGGGGAAAGAGGTACGCGACCAACACCATTTATGGTGGGGTGGCGTGCTGCTGACCTCAACTCGGGATGTTGTGAGTCGGTGGGCGGAATACTTCGAAGACCTCCTCAATCCTACTGGCACGTCTTCCATGGAGGAAGCGGAGCCTGGGGACTTTGGGTCGGGTTCTCCGATCTCTGGTGCTGAGGTCGCCGAGGTGGTTAAAAAGCTCCGCGGTGGCAAGGCTCCGGGGGTGGATGAGATTCGCCCGGAGTTCCTTAGGGCTCTGGATGTTGTGGGGTTGTGTTGGCTTACGCGACTCTGCAATATCGCGTGGACATCGGGGGCAGTTCCCTTGGATTGGCAGACTGGGGTGGTGGTTCCCCTATTCAAAAAGGGGGACCGTAGGGTGTGTTCCAACTATAGGGGGATCACACTCTTAAGCCTCCCTGGTAAGGTCTATTCAGGGGTTCTGGAGAGGAGGGTCCGTCGGATAGTCGAACCTCGGATCCAGGAGGAGCAATGTGGTTTTCGTCCTGGTCGTGGAACACTGGACCAGCTCTACACCCTCAACAGGGTCCTGGAGGGTGCGTGGGAGTTTGCCCAACCAGTTTACATGTGCTTTGTGGACTTGGAGAAGGCATTCGACCGCGTCCCTCGGGGGGTTCTGTGGGGGGTACTCCGGGAGTATGGGGTACCAGGCCCTTTGATAAGGGCTGTTAGGTCCCTGTACGACCGGTGTCAGAGCTTGGTCCGCATTGCCGGCAGTAAGTCAGGCTCGTTTCCGGTGAGAGTTGGACTCCGCCAAGGTTGCCCTTTGTCACCGATTCTGTTCATAACTTTTATGGACAGAATTTCTAGGCGCAGCCAAGGTGTTGAGAGGTTCCGTTTTGGTGGCCTTAGAATCGCTTCTCTGTTTTTTGCAGATGATGTGGTCCTACTGGCTTCATCAGTTCGTGATTTACAACTTTCACTGGAGCGGTTTGCAGCCGAGTGTGATGCGGCCGGGATGAGGATCAGTTCCTCCAAGTCCGAGGCCATGGTCTTGAGCCGGAAAAGGGTAGCATGCCCTCTCCGGGTCGGGGAGGAGGTCCTGCCCCAAGTGGAGGAGTTTAAGTATCTCGGGATCTTGTTCACGAATGAGGGAAAACTGGAGCGTGAGATCGATAGGCGGATAGGTGCAGCGTCCGCAGTGAAGCGGGCGCTGTACCGGTCTGTCGTGGTGAAGAGAGAGCTGAGTCAAAAGGCAAAGCTCTCAATTTACCGATCGATCTACGTTCCCACCCTCATCTATGGTCATGAGCTTTGGGTTATGACCGAAAGAACAAGATCTCGGATACAAGCGGCTGAAATGAGTTTTCTCCGCAGGGTGGCTGGACTCTCCCTTAGAGATAGGGTGAGAAGCTCAGTCATCCGGGAGGGACTCGGAGTAGAGCCGCTGCTTCTCCACATCGAGAGGAGCCAGTTGAGGTGGCTCGGGCATCTGGTTAGGATGCCTCCTGGACGCCTCCCTGGTGAGGTGTTCCGGGCATGTCCCACCGGGAGGAGACCCAGAGGAAGACCCAGGACGCGCTGGAGGGACTATGTTTCTCGGCTGGCCTGGGAACGCCTTGGGATTCCCCCGGAGGAGCTGCTCCAAGTGGCTGGGGAGAGGGAAGTCTGGGCCTCCCTACTTAGGCTGCTACCCCCGCGACCCGACCCCGGATAAGCGGAAGAAGATGGATGGATGGATGGATGGATGGTAAGTGATTGATGCTGGAGCTTGTGCAGTTCTGGTCATAAAGCTGCTGCTTTCTTGGTGTCAGCAGACAACAGGAAGCCCTAAATGTTAACTGTAGGCTGCAGGGTCAAAGTTCAGGCTGTAGAGATACAAACAAACTGAATACCAGGTCACAACAGATCAATCAGCCTGCTCACTCACATTAACTGAACTTTTCTCACCTGGCAGTAGTGTGTTTGTGGAACAGGTAAATTGTTGGACAGGGGAGGACTCGGTGTTTAGAGGAAAGGCAGAAGTGCTGAATCACCCTCTTCCTCCATCACAGCACATGACTGCTTTTTAGTTTAAAATGTTTGACAGTGTGTGGGCGGTTGCTCATTTTATGGATGCCAATGGAAATATGTTACAACACTTTGAGTTTTGTGATAAATTCCCAATTTGTTGTACCCAGGCAAAATATAATCGGATTATCAGAGCCTTTCTTTTTCAACTTCAATCCATGGTGAGACAGGATTTAATACATTCCAAGGTTTCACCCTTTTTAAGGACACTTTATATTGCAGATGTAGAATTGTGTGATTTCAAATGTAATAATAAGTTAATGAGGAGCTGTTTATCGCAGTGCTGTACTACTGATGTACTTAAAAGGCAATATATCCTCAGTGATTTCAGTAAGGAACAAATTAAGAAAATTAGATCCAACTATTTATCTTTCCCTCTTCCATCCAAAATTAAAGAAGTACAATTCAAAATTATAAACGAAATTTATCCAACCAATGACTTTCTGAGACACAGGTTTAAAATGGATGTGGATAAATGTGTGTTCTGTGAGAAAGTAACTGAGGATTTGGATCATCTGTTTTTCACACGTGAGTTTGTACAATCCTTTAGGCAAAATCTTCACCAGTTTATCTGGGATCATGGGATACATTTAACTAATTTTGTCATCCAAGAGATTAAATTTGGTGTCTTTATTAATGATAGTAGCATTGACTATGGTATCAATAATATTCTGCTGTTAGCCAAACACTATATACGTACACAAGTGTCGCTTTATTAAAACCATCCCTAATCTCACTCACTGGAAGAATGAGTTAAAGTTGTTTTATAAGTCTCTGTGTTTGGTGAAATCTAAAAATGCTTTTAAGCTGTCATCCTTTTTTGAAAACATTTGATATGTAAAATATGCCCTGCTCTTTATATTATAAATACAATATGCCCCCTTACGTAGTTTATCTTTTTTTTTTTATATTTATTTTTATTACTGTATTGTTAGCTTTTTTTGTCTGAACAGTTTGTATTCATTTGACATGTAATGTGAACACATTGTTTATTTTATGGTACCATTTTTTGTAAGATGTTGGCAAAATTTCAATTAAAAAAAAGTTTAAAACGTTTGACTTAAAGCAGCTATTTGTGTTAGTTTAATTTGCTCTTTAAAAACTCACGGTGATGCTCTCTTGAGTTTAAAAAAAACAACAGATAATCTTTTTTTCTCTCCTTCAAGCAGAAAATACCACTTTGGGAATAAATAAAAACCTTGGTTGCCTTCAAATTAATCTGAGGCTCATTTAAAAAGTAATTAATTTCCATCCATCCATCATCTTTACCTGTTTTTTCCTTTTCGGGTCACGGGGGGTCAGCCCATGTCCAGCTATCGCTGTGTGAGAGGCGGGGGACACCCTGGACAGGTCTCCAGTCCATCACAGGGACACATAGAGACAAACAACCATTCACTGTCTCACTCACACCTAGAGACAATTTAGAGTTACCAATCAGCCTAACATGCATGTTTTTGGTCTGTGGGAGGAAACTGGAGTACCCGGAAAAATCCCTCGCATGCACGGAGAGAACATGCAAACTCCACCCAGAAAGGCCCCTGGACCGGGATTTGAACCGGGGGGACCTGCTCGCTGAAAGGCAGCAGCTCTACCAACTGTGCCACTGTGCTGCCTAATTAACTTATTAATTTAAGAATTTCTATATACAGTATATCTGCTCAGAAGGACCAGATTTAAAATCAAAACATTATTCTTGGAAGTCATCACATTCATAAACCTTTGATATAGCATTACAACCCATCAACTTGAAGGAATGCATATCACCCGCCGCTTTGCATCCCAACGTTTCTAACAAAGATCTTGTGTGAGCGTGTTAAGGATGACTCCCAGCCACTACCACCCCAGATCTTAGCTCAATATCTGTGAAACAGACTGAGTTGTATTCATTCTTGTTTACTAAAGTTGATTAGCTGTGGCGGCCATCTTGAATCAAATTGTTTTCTGCTGTAGATAAATATCTTGTGATTATTTTCTCCTACATATCATAGCAGCGAGCAGCACAACAATGTACTGATTTCAATAAGTTCACAGCAGAAAACTGTAATAAGTTTGTAGATAACATACAGTATAGTGAAATTTGGTACAAGAACACCTGAACGGGTGAGCTCTGAGTCCCTGACCAACACCTGGTTGGTGCTGTGGAGCCTGTGATTTTGTTCAGAACTCAGTTTAGTTTTTTTTTTTTTTGAGACAAAGGAAAATCTAATCAGCTGTTAAGGTATTCAGGTGAACTGTTACATCCACATGAAAGGCATGAGACTTCACTCTGATCCAAGTCGTTTTTTTATGGTTCCGGATCAGAAAGTCCACCTGGAAGAAAACCTCACCCAGAACCAAATAAACATTTTCATGTACTTTTACCACCTCCTGCTGCAGTTTACAGTCAGTCTTCAGGATTCTTCCAGAAGACCTTAGAATAAACAATTACATTTCCTCTGCTCTTGGAGACGGTGTTTGTAGATGATGATGACGATGATGAAGGTGGACTCGCATAGAACTGTAACCAGGTGGTGAGGAGCATTTATGAAGTGACTCCAGAAAGTTTTGCAATATTATCAAGAGTTCTCAATTTCATCACAAGCCCTATAGGCAGCAGTCCTGTTCTTTGAGTTTTAACATTTTTCTTTTGAAATAGTCTCAAAGTCATTGTGGAGATCTGTCTCCGGAGCTCTAGAATTGCGTCATGTCTCTGAAAATGACATGCAAAAGATCAGTAATACAAATCTGCTCCATATCTTCATTTCTAAAGAATATTCTAGCAAATTAAATTATACGCATGTGGTTGCTGCCAAGGTGGATGAAGAATATGTGCAGATGGACCAGAATACAGTACAGTTGTGCAAGTTGTGCACACAGAAATTAGGTCACGATTTAAAAAATCTGTCACTTCAAAATGCAGCTTCTTGTCTCGTTGGTCCCAAACACTTAAGAATTCAGACAGAATGCAGCTGGAAATTTACCTGATTTATTTTAATTTTGAGTCACCAGCAGACACAGCCCAGTGAGGCACCGTCTTAACATCCTGTTTTTGTCACACAAATAACAAAACACGTCACTGTGTTTTTGATTTTAGTGTTGCTGCGATGCATGAAACCATGAGCCCTGTGCACTGCTTGTTTACTGGGATGTGTCAGAATTATCCTGCGACGATCTCTGTTAATAACATTTCCTTTGTGTGTGTGTGTGGGGGGGGGGGGGCACATGGACTTCGAGATAATATTCTTTCTCCTTCTTTCGGCTGCTCACTTCTTCAGGTGTCGGCACAGTGAACTAACTCGCATGAAGTCTTGGCATTTATTTTTACGCCGGCTGTCCTTCCTGACACAACCACAGACCACAGAGCTACCACAGCCCTCTGTGTGGAGCTGAGAGCTGCCATCTAGGGCACCTGGGGGAGCAGATGGTGGAGGTTAAGGGCCTTGCTCAAGGGCTCAGAGTGGGGCAAATGAGGGTGGAGGCAGGTGTGGGTGCTTCACCTTTCCCACCCACATTGTGATGTCTGGGGAGTCGAAACGGCAACATTCCGATCACAGGCTTGCTTTCTCCAACCTCTGCGCCACCACTCCCCCTGTGAACATCTAAATAATAGAATAGAATAGAATATATCTTTATTGGCATCGTCATTGCACCGTAGCACAAAACATTGCAATTGACGCACGCACCATCCTTGAGAGGGGACATGCGTACGGAAGCCGCAGCAGAAATTAATCCGTGCCGCCAAACAATCAGATATGGAAAAAAAAAGTAAGGTTACAATAGGATAATCAGTGGTATTCAAAAAAAGATTCTGTCACATTTTGTCTTAGGACATTCTATGATACAGTCAAAAAACTCTACCAGCTCAAGCACAGATAAGACAAATCACATTGCATTTTGGTGGCGGAGCAGTGAGATAAGTCTGTGAACAATCGTCCAGATAGAGCAAAGTCTGTGAACAATCGTCCAGATAGAGCACAGTCTGCAGATGGACTCAGCCGGCTTCATTTGAAAGCACACAGAGAGCTCTCGGGGGGGCTGGGGGTGCGACAGTTCTTTCCAGTAGCTCAGACTCCAGGAGAGATTTGCAGTCGGCCTTTGTTCAAGGTTACTTGGGGTGTCCCGATTAGATTAGTTGATTTATTTATTCTTCAGGGCAGGCTTCAGTGTACTCTTACTGTTAGCCTTGAGTCCAGGTACTGTCTGAAGTCCAATTCGTCCAAATTATGTGAGCTTTCATATCAACCCGAGCTACGGGTCCCCGTCTCCCCCCTGGTGTAGCCCGCTCGGCTGTAAACGAGTCCCAAACCGCACCGCAGGTCTGCGGTCCTCCACGACCGTTCCCATCCTGCGATTAAGCTCGTACAACAGCTGGTTCATTGAGGTCACAGCTCGGATCAAAGACTCGTTCTGAGCAGGAAGTTTTGACAGCGCGTTGATTGCCGCGGAAGTCTTCCTGAGTTTCCAGTAGCAGAAGCCCCCGCACAAGCCAAAGAGCAGCGCACCTGCTACCATAAATCCAATTATATACAGATCTTCCACGTCCTCGACCGAAAGAACGATCAAACACATCATTTTCCACTCTCCCCGCATGCGTGTCGAGGGGGCACGCTGGTTCTCCTGGTCCGGAGCGCTTCGTGGAAAAAAAATTATCGATAGAGGAGACAGCCCACACGATTAAATCCATGTTCCAAATTGCTTCGAGCGAGCACTGAAGAGTTGCAGACGAGACAAAAGAGCAAAAGCAGGGAGGAGGAAAACTTTAGGGCAGGAGAGGAGCAGAGAAATGGCCTGCTTCACCAAGAGCCGGAAGTAGTAAGTAATGATAGATGGAAAACACGTCCAGAGCAAGGGGCCCATTGTTACGGGGTGTTCGGTTCCTACAAGTGATGCGAGAGTTTGGTTCTCATTGCCAGCAGTAAGTCGGACCCCTTCAGGGTGGGAGTTTGACACCACCAGGGCTGCCCTTTGTTACTGATTCTGTTCATAACTTTTATGGACAGAATTTCTCAGTGCAGCCAGGGGGCGGAGGGATTCTGGTTCAGTGGCCTCAGGATTCCTTCTACTCTTTGCATGATGTGGTCCTGTTGGCGTCATCGTGCCAAGATCTTCAGCTCTCACTGGAAAGGTTCGTAGCTGAGTGTGAAGTGGCTGGGAGAAGAATCAGCAACTCCAAATCTGAGGCCATGGTCCTCAGTCGGAAAAAATGTGAATTTTTCTCTTCAGGTCAAGGGTGAGGTTCTTCCTCAAGTGAAGGAGTTCATGTATCTCAGGGTTTTGTTCACGAGTGAGGGAAGAATGGAGCGTGAGATTGATAGACAGATTGCTGCAGCATCTGCAGTATTGCGAACTCTATTTGTCCGTTGTAGTGAAGAGGGAGCTGAGCTGTAAGGCAAAGCTCTCTGTTTACCTGTCGGTCTTCGTTCCTACCCTCACCTATGGTCCTGGGCTCTGGGTGGGGACTGAAAGAATGAGATTGTGGATACAGGCAGTTGAAATGAGTTTCCTCTGCAGGGTAACTGGACTTTCCCTTAGGGTGAGAAGTTAATTTATTCAGGAGAGACTCAAGAGTAGAACTGCTGCTCCTCCACATCGAGAAGAGCTAGTTGAGGTGGTTTGGGCATCTGTTAAAGCTGCTCCCTGGGTGCCTCCCTAGGGAGGTGCTCTGGGCATGTCCGACTGGGAGGAGACCCTGGGGAAGACCCAGGACACTCTTGAGAGACTATGTTTTAGTTGGCCTGCGAATACCTTGGAATCTTCCCAGACGAGCTGGGAGAGTTGACTGTGGAAAGAGATGTGTGGGCCTCCCTGCTAAAGCTGCTGTGCCCAAGATCCGACTTCGGAACAAGCGGAAGATAATGGATGGATGGATGGATGGATGGATGGATGGATGGACGGACAGATGGGCGTCCAGAGCAATAGGAGAGCTTAATGATGACAATCATTAGGCTCATTGAAAGAGGCCTCAATCCAGGACTGACACATCTTGTCCTTACCTCGGTTCATTCAGAAGACACAAAGGCAGAGAAATGACTGAAACCTACCTCTGTTGCGCCTCTATACCTCGGAGAGAGGTCGTAACAGGCCCGTAACTGTCAACAGCTGAAAAGGTGGACCAGCTTTGCTGCTCCAACTGATTAGAATAATGTGCCAATGTGCCACGCCAAGCCGTGGAATTTAAAACTTAAAACACTGTAGCTAGACTCCCTTCAGATCTGAACTTTAGATGTGTTTTTCTCTTTCTCAAACAATGATTTTGTAACCCTGATTTTGAGACCCGCAAGTTCCTTTCTCTGTGTGCAGAGGGCAAAATGCTGCAACTTTGTGCTTAACATAAAAATCTCTCGCAACACAAGAATAATCGCTGCATCAAGTTGGTTCACCATGTCTTCATTAATGTTGTTAAGGTGAAGAGATCCCGCATGTGAGGAGCAACACGTCAGAGCAGCTGAGGTTTATTTCCTCGCCTCTTGATTTTACACTGCTTGGTGGACTCTGAACGCTCTTTTGAGCGCAGGAAGGGACCGGTTCCATTGGTGACTTATGAGCTGCCAGAAGGAGCAGAAACACTGAATGGGCTATGCGGCCATTTTGTGGAATTGTTCTGAAAGAGCCTGTTGTGTTTAAGGCAGAAACACTCAAATTTAGCAGATCGTCTTGCTACATGCAATTTATCACACTTGACAGATGTGTGAATGAATGTGTGTGTGTCGTGGACAGTGTGTGACGGTGACTGCTTTTAATTCCTTCTGGAATGAGTTGGAGCGCATGCTGCAGTGATAGTAAAACCCATGCTGCCGTCGCCTCACTACTTCCTGCATCTCATCTCCTTCAGCATTCAGAGGCTGATGAAAACCTTCATCCTTCGGTCTTGGTTCTGTTCTGCTGTCTGGCCTGCTTGTTCTCAGCTCCTCCTCCTGTTCTCCTGAATAATGAACGACACAAGCCTCACCTGTCTCCCAGGTGCTGCCGCCATCGTCCCCGTCCTGCTTTTGTTTGCCAGCTGACAGCAGCTACAGTTGGATCAGTTTACCTCCCGACCAGTGCTCCAAATCTTTACACAGCTCTGCCAGCTCTGTGTTGCATTTATTCTTGGGATGAGTCACAATGTTCTTTATTTAACCACTACAGTACATTCTATCTGATCAGTGTGTTTAATAGTTGAAAATGTATTTTGAGTGAACATTTTGGTTCGCAAGACACCAAATACCATCCAACAAACATAAATGTGCCACATTTTTGTCATGACTTCAGGAGACAAACAAAGTTGCTGAAAGGCTAAGATGGTTCAAAAGGTTCACTGAGATCCAAAAGATGTGTTCCACTGCTTTAATCAAGCACAGACCTTAGATCTGTACTTTAACCAATAAAATGACCACACATCTAAAGGGTGTAGTACCTATACAGTATGTGGATTCTTACTTTACCTTCGTGGTACAGAGAACCAGACAGATAGTGCTTTGGAGATCACTGCCCTCTTCTGGAAGCTTGTTTTGTTTAACATCATTTTCCTGTCAGCTCTGACAGAACAGAAGTAAAAAAAAATCTACAAAAAAAAATTTTTTTTTGCTTTGTTTTGTTTTTTGAATGTCCAGAGGACCAGACTTAGCTTTTTTACATTCTTGTCTTGGTTTTAAATCGGTTAGGAGCCAAGATGGTCTAGTAGATGGTCTAGTGGCAGGGCTTTTGACTACGGATCCGAAGGTCGCGGGTTCGCGCCCCGGCCACTACCCAGCTTGGGGTGTCTATGAGTGCACACCTATTTCTCCAGCTCCCCGGGCGCTTTCGGGCTGCTCACTGCACCACCTGGTAGGTGGTTGGGTTAAATGCAGAGACGAATTTCGTCTGTGTATGGGAACATACGCAGATGACAGGAATAGACATTATTATTATTATTATTAATTTAGCAGATATTAAGCTAAAATTTTACTATGGTGGTAGACAAGTCATCTTTAACTCGTATGACTAGCTCTAACTGATTACTGGAGATCTTTGTTTAAAATGTTGACGTGCCATGCACAGACAATATGCCACTTTTTATTAAAAGACTGTAAACAAACCAGAACTGCTCCAGGTTTTACTCTGACTCCATACTCACCTCTTGGTGGAGAGGACTCTGGAAGGATGCTGTCCCTCAGAGTCTGCAGACATGTTTGTATTTGCGAGGATTTTAGATACATTATGGACTCTGGTCATGTGACACTTTAAGATGCAAATGTCACTCGGTGTATACAAGAAGATGGAGCTCTTTCCATAAGTCTGTTCTTCTATACAGTAGCTGACTTTGTTCCAGAAATGTTTCTGGGCCTCCTGGAGGTAGTGGCTGACAGATAAATTTTGTTGAAAGCACTGACTTTAATAAACACCTTCAGAACAATATACTGTACTGATGATCCATCAGAGTACGTTTAGTCGGACACCTCGTGAGCTCCGCTGCAGTAACAGAGGTCAGTCCTGCCTGCAGCTAAAACACCAACTCCGCAGTAGCTGGGCTGTTCTGGTTCTGTTTTGTAAGAATCTAAAGCTTTTGGGCACACGTGAATAACTTAAACGTGCAGGAGCGGTGGTATTCAAAGACCTGTAACTCTGTATTGGTGTATTTTTTTGTTTTCAGTTAATTTATGTTGAGATTTCATTTCTTTTCCAGGCCTATGGCTCAGGGTGTGACGTGGTGATCCTGGCGTGTGACTTTGACTGTGTTCAGATCATCCCAGGAGCTCAGAATGGAAACATACAGGTGGGCTGCGTTGAGTGCTCCCACCAGCTGGGCAGGGTAAGTGTCACACCTGCTTTCACACACTTTTCCACTAAAGCCAGAGGACATTATTACCTCTGCGGAATGTAAAGATGCACATTTGGCCATGTTTGCACTTATCTGCTCCACTCCCTACATACCTATCTCTTCTGGGAGTAACGGTGCAGAAGCACTGATGGGGCAAGTAATGTTTTGATGACGAACACAGTTCTTTTAACTTTTAGATTGCAGCATCTTACGGAAACACAGTTTGCATCTTTGAACCTCTTTCTACCAACCCAAATAAACGCTACAAGGTGAGTACAGATGTCTTGGAAAGATTTCACTCAGTATATAGTGGATTTAATCAAACCTGTGTGCAAATAACCTCGCATGGTGTGTCTCGCTCTCCTACCACTAACAGCAACTAAACTATCAGTGGCAAAAGACAGGACAGTTCTTTCTTGATGCCATCACCTACAACCTGGCCTGGGACCCACAAGGTATACCTGAGCTTTCTGTGTTTGAGTGATGAGCTGTGTATAATGTGAATCATAGACATAACACACAGCTCAAACCCCTATGATCCATGTTAAACACACCTTACACCACTATGATCCACGTTACACACACCTTACACCACTATGATCCACGTTAAACACACACCTTACACCCAAATGATCCACGTTACACACACCTTACACCCCTATGATCCACGTTACACACACCTTACACCCAAATGATCCACGTTAAACATACCTTACACCCCTATGATCCATGTTACATGGATCCTGTCCGGGGGCCTTTCTGGGTGGAGTTTGCATGTTCTCTCCGTGCATGCGTGGGTTTTCTCCGGGTGCTCCGGTTTCCTCCCACAGTCCAAAAACATGCATGTTAGGCTGATTGGTAACTCTAAATTGTCCCTAGGTGTGAGTGAGACAGGTCCCTCTTGTAAATGAGTCCCCATGGCTCAACGAGGCTAGCCTGTATAAATAAAGGTTGAATGAATGAAAACATACACCTTACACCCCTATGATCCACGTTATACACAAATTTCTCCCCTATGATCCACGTTACACACATCTTACACCCCTATGATCCACGTTATACACAAATTTCTCCCCTATGATCCACACATCTTACACCCCTATGATCCACGTTATACACAAATTTCTCCCCTATGATCCACATTACACACACCTTACACCCCTATTATACACATTACACAGAGCTCAAACCATCACAATTCATTTTATACATATCTTATACCTTTATGAGCCATGTTACACACACCTTACACCCCTATTATCCACGTTACACAGAGCTCAAACCATCATGGTCATTTTATACACATTTCATACCTCTATAATTCACTTTGCATACATTTGACACCCCTATTGGCTATGCTGCACAGAGGTCATACTCCTGATATAGATGTTACACACAAGTTAAACTCCTAATATTCACGCTAACCCCTTTTGATGTGGCTGGAATCTCATCAGTGTTATGTAAGCATCACCTCGTGTGTGCCTGTGTGTGCTCTAGAAGTCATTGTGGGACGTGAGGTTTGTAATTTGTTGTGTTTGGGACCTCAGGGAACCGTATCCTGGCAGCGACCGAGCGGCTCCAGCTGTGGGCTCCTCCACTGACAGATGCCCTGATAGAAGAGGAGGATGGGCAGATGCTGGAGGAGAAAAACCATCCTGTCCTAAATGACTGGAACTGTGTCTGGCAGTGCAAGTGGGTTGTTTCATTTTTGTGCAACCAACAATATTAATAATAAAAGACATGTAAAATAATTTTTACAGTAAAGTGATCAGTAAATTTTAACCACAATAAATGTTTAGTCAATGTTTCATTTGTCATTTTAGGTTAATATATGTAAAAATGTTAACTTCTACTGACAGTTTAGTGATAAACTAAAATAAATAAGACGTACTGTACTTTGCACAGCACAGCCTAAAGCTGTTTAAATAGACTTTAGTGCCATGTCAGTAATTGTCAAGTGATGACTCATGGGTCACCACTGGAACAAGGAAGTCGAGCTCAGAACTGACCAGCTGTAGGTTCTGTATGAATCTGTTGCAGCTGGGCAGAGACTTCCTGTTCGTTTCATTTGCATGTGGAGCAATTTTCATGGGGAAGTGAATACTGCTGATGTCGTTGTTTGCCCTTGTAGGACAGCCGGCTCTGTCCACGTTGCCAAGTGGTCTCCTGATGGGGAGTACTTTGCAACAGTTGGAAAGGTATAGCCTTAATCTGCAAACATGCGGTTTGTGTGATTGTCAGTCCTGTTGTTTACACTGCATTTTCTTTGTGTGCGCAGGATGACTGTTTACTTAAAGTGTGGTATCCCACCACGGCCTGGCGCTCTGCTGTGGTGGTCCAGGACCCATCTGATAAAAGGCCTCCTCTTGTTCACTTCTCTTTTGTTTATTTGGCCCATCCTCGCTCGGTCACCGGCATGTCCTGGAGGAAGACCAGCAAGTACATGCCAAAGTAAGACAGCGCACATATTTTACACACTCCTGTACGTGATTGTTCTTACCTAAAGTCAAAGTTTCTTTATTTGTCATACGCACCACATGTGGTACATGTGGTGGAACAAAATTGTGTACACAGGGTCCCAGTTACATCCAACAAAAGTATAAATTGTAAAGAAAAACAGTAATAAGATCTAAAATATGAACTAAGAAAAACGTTAAACTAAAATAAGCACTAGTAGTACAAAAACAATACACCGAACAACAGCACAAACATGAGTAGAGCTAAACTAAAGCGGAGGTCCTCAACCTGTGGCTCTTTGGTACATCTGTAGTGGTTTCCTGTAGTTTTAACCAAAAATATTAAGAATATTATTTATTTTCCTAATTCTAGTTTTTGCTAAGGTTATGTTTGTAGTTGTCTGCAGTTTTTTTTTTCATTTTTTAATGAAATCTCTGGAACAGATTAACGACACAAGCAGCAAAACCAATTGATCAGTTTTTGTTGATACTTTATTATCATCCACTTCCAGCTGTACAGAGTTGTTAAATCTACCACTTACACGTGTTTAACACATTTAGGCAAGATGCAGGCAAATGCCTGCTTTTAACAGTTTGTTTTTATTAGAAGAAATTAATTTAGTCTGTAGTTACTGTATTAGGCTGTAAGTTTACGTTTTACGTCAGAGGGGCACCTATTGTATGTGAATGTTTTTCACAAATGTGAAAACATTTACAAAGATGAGCAGAGTTCAGTGTTTAAATGCCATCAAAGCAAGCAGAAACTAGGTATATTTTTACTCTACACACAAATGCATTATTTTGTTCTAATGAATACAATTGCTGGTTAGTTTATCTTTATTTTAATGGCCCTTTAGATTGTAAAAGTTGCACACTCTTGTTCTAAACCATGACTAAATAACACATTATATTATCATTGGAAGCCTTTGTTAATATCCCAAAGGAACACATTTATTTGGAACGTCTTTGGTACCAGGGCTGGAGAACTTTAGATCAGCTGACGGTTGTTGTTTCCTGATGATTTTAGGGGTTCTGTGTGTAATGTTCTGCTGACTTCCTGCGAGGACGGCGTATGCAGGTTGTGGTCTGAAACCCTCTTACCAGAGGACAGTCTGCTGGGTGGACAGATCACCGAGAACTCACACTCTGTCAGCTCCAGCCTGCCAGGCCTGGCAGGAAACAAAGACAAGATCCAGCATGCTTTGGAGGTCAGATGGGACCTCAGATTGTTTATTTTAATAAAACATAAATAAATACATTTTAAAAGTGTAATCTTAATAATCTGTGTGCCTTCGTTTAGTCAATCCACCACCTGAAGCAGCTGCGACGGGGGCGACGGCGGTCCTCGGCTCTGGTGGCTCACAGCGAGCTGCTGCCATCCCAGCTCGGCACCCAGGACTCTCACACCCACCGCCACATCGCTCACCACGCCAACGCCCTGTGTCACTTCCACATCTCAGCCAGTATTAACCCTAACACAGGTGAAAGCAAAAGGACTTGCATCACTAAACAACGTTCTCTGAGTTTTTAATAATTTCATCATTTCTCTTTTTTATCACCCTGTCAGATATCCCATCAGCACTCGCCGACTCTACAGTATTTAACCCAGAGGATGGCTCCGGTGGGGGAGGCTTTGTAGTTCATTGGCTCAACAATAAGGACCTCAGCTTTACTTCCTCCATGGACATCTTTATGATGCAGCTCCGCAAGTTCACTGAACAGCAGCTGGAACAGACCACTGAGGACCCTCTGGATCCTGAAGGGTCCCCCATGAAGTTTGACATTGGTATGATTCACAAGCAAACGTATGATTCTTTGAACAACAGCAGCTTGATGTCATTGTTGTTTTGTGGGCTTCTAGACCTAGATGAGATGTCTGACAAAGCATCCTCGGAGCACGGAGAAGAGGGGGATTCAGGGGAGCAGGGAAGCACCAAGGCGTCCTCTCCTGGGTCCAGCTCCAGTATGCCTTTACCGTCCATGCTGCTGGAAAGGAAGATGGAGACTTTGATCACAGAGTGGAACAAGAGCCCTGACATGCTGTTCACCATACACCCCACCGATGGATCCTTCCTGGTTTGGCACGTGAAGTACCTGGATGAGTTCAACCAGGGAATATTCAGACAAGTTCAGGTAAGAAGAAAATAAAGAGAAAATAATTATTTAATAATAATAATAATAACAATAATAATAAGAATTATTAATATTATTATTATTATATTATTATTATTATTGGACTCACTGTATCAGTTAAGCTGTAGCTTAAAAATCTGTTTGTTTTATCGCACATTGCTGCAACTAGCTGGTGAACAACATTCATGAGGAAGTATCTAGAATGTCTCGTAACATTCGTGGTGGTTCTCCATGTCCTCACGTTTGTTCCAGAGGCATGCAGTCCTGTTGTTTATTTTTTAAACATCTTCAAAATATTTGGTTGGCAATTTTTTTCTCAAAATGGTCTCAGTCGTGTTGGCCACCACAAACACGTTTCGTAAACACTAAAACTGTATTTTGAAACATGCACGTTCTCTTTTAGCCTCAAGCATCCAGGTCTAAAAACCCAGTGAATAATAAACACTAACTGTTGAAACAAACTGGTCTAAATTTGTGATCTTCATTTCTAAAGTGTACTCCAGCAGATTATATCATAAACAGACGGGCAGCTGCTGATAGTTTCATTTGGGCCTGAAAATCCGACCCGGCCTGGCTCGAACCCGTATCATTTTTTCCGAGCCCAACCCAAATCCGATCAATTAACTGTGATTACAGGCCCGAACCCGGAAAAAAAAAACTGTTGTTGTTGTTGTTGTTGTTGTTGTTGTTGTTGTTGTTGTTGTTGTTGTTGTTGTTTGTTGTGTTTTTTGTGTGTTTTTTGTTGTTGCTTGTACTGCTTTTGTAAGCAAATCAGTTTGGCATGAGGGATTTAAAAACGTATTTCAAAGGAAGTAAGATGTACGATTTCTTGTTTATTAACAAGAGTCAGTGGATTATTATAGTTGTTATAACATTACAGTTATTAACCGTTGTCGACCGCGCGTGGCTAATGATCCAAATTAGGTCGTTGGCTGCTGACGCAGCGCAGGTTTGTTGACGCTGCTAATTTGGCCTAGCCCGGTCAGGTCGGGCTGGGCCTCAGACCCGGGTTAGAAATGACGGTTCTAGCTTCTGAGAAAGGAACAAAGGAAGCAGAGATTGGCAACAAAATAATATGTATGCTTAGTAATGCAAATTTTCTACTTGTACACACAGAAATTAGTCTTGACTTTCAAAAACTATTTTCTTACAACGTGGCTGCTTGGCTTGCTTGTTGTCATCATCTAGGGTTCATCTATGGATAATCTGATGAAAATTAGAAATGTTCTTACAATTTTGGGTCTCCAACGGTTACAGCTCCGTGAGATTAAAACATGGCCATCATTTGTTCCTCACAAACTTTTGGTTTCCAAGGTAACCCTGGTTCTCTGAGAACTGAGTGACGTATCTCACTATGGGAAGCGCCTTCAGGCGTGACCAACTGTGGAAGCTCCAGTATCACCATGTCTGTCACCGACAGACCAAAACTTGCTTGGCTTGGGAGCGCCCTCCCCCTTTATAAGTGCCCTTGCTCTATACACTTGGCATTCTCACGTGCATTTCAACCACATGGCCATGCAAGCAGGGCAGTGTGGTGAGATACCTCACTCAGTTCTTAAAGGACCAGGGTTACCTTTGTAACCAAAAGTTCTCTTTCAAACCTTGCTCGGTATCTCACTATGTGAGGTATAGTGAACTACCGGATTGCATGCTCCGAAATATAACCGCATCTCAGACTAAGACATGAATGAGCTAAGACCCCACACTAAGGACAGAGTGTGCCAGTAATGACTCAGTCACATCCAGATGGTATAATCTAATGAAGGTAGGAAGGGATGCCCAGCTGGCAGCCACACAGGTATCTCCCACAGAGATGCCCTTAAAATGAGCCCTCGAGGTAGACATACCTCTGGTGGAATGTGCTCTCAGGTGCTCTGAAGGCTGCAACCGCTGGCTAGATAGCCGCTTCCACTTATGGAGGGGAGCCCAGGAGACCAAGAGCTGGTTACCCCTATGGAAACCCTGACGCTCAATTTACACTACATGCGTTCCGGCTCCGGTCCGCTCCGGTCCGACCTCCGCAGCAAATACGCACCCATTATAATCAATGAGAGCGTTTACACTGGCTCCGCACGGCGGCGGCGAGCGGACGGCAGTCCGTCAAAATAGGATCCCATCCTATTTCTGCCGGACGCCGGAGCTGTGCCGGAGTCAACTTTCAAAGATTACGTCGCACCAACAGGAAAAGGAACGAGCACAACATCCGTATTTACAAAATAAAATCACCACGGGCGGACTTTTATCCTAGCTCTATACGGATTTATTTGTACAAAAATGCTGTCAAACTATCATTTATGACTACACCTACAAACGCAATACAAGAAATAAATAAATAAATAAAGTATTTTATTCTGAAATGTAATAGATCACATCCTGTCGCTCAAACCATGTCCTGTCGCTCATATCTCAATGCAAAAAACAATCAAACAGCGAGGCAGTCTCTACTGTTGTTCTCCTTCTTCCACCGAATGAATTGTTTTGTTCTGACTTCATTATTTATCACTTGATTTATCGCGCGATCTCGCAATTCCCGCGCATGCGTCTCGGAGCAGCGCATCCAGGCGGACCTGAGCTGAGCGGAGGTAGTGTAAACTGGACTTTGAGACGCTCAGCTGCGACCTGCGGAGCAGAGCGGATCGGAGCCGGAACGCATGTAGTTTAAATTCCGGGTGAGTCCTGTCCAAATACCATACCATACCATTTTATTTATAAAGCACTTTAAACAGCGACAAGGCTTTGTCGCTGTACAAACAAACAAACAACAGGCAACACACACAATGAAGTACAAAACAAAAGACATAAAAACATTGCAGATCATAAATAAAACGACCAAACACAGATCAGCTGGTGTTGAAAGCAACAGAATAGTAATGGGTCTTTTTCTTTTCATTTACCCTTTATTTATCCAGGTAGTCTCATTGAGCCATGATAACTCATTTTCAAGAGAGACCTGTTAGGGAGCAGATGGTGGGGGTTAAGGGGTTTTAAACGGGATTTGGAAACCGAGAGGGAGGGGGCCTGTCTGACAAGCAGAGGTAACTCGTTCCAGAGTCTTGGGCCTGCTACAGAGAAGGACCTGTCACCTCTGTGTTTAAGACGAGTCCCTGGAACTCTTAAAAGTACCTGGTCCTCTGACCTCAAATAAACATGTCATGTGTGCACCGAACACAGCAGATTTAACTGCCTTTTTTTTCTCATCAGCAAATGGCAGAGGATGAAAAGCCAGCATCTCCACTTATGTTAAAACCAGCAGCAGGATTGTTTTTAGGGACAGTACTCTTAAATCTGCATGCTCAATAGGCTCAAAAGGCAGTCCTGATAGGGCTTCCAGGACTATGGGTAAATCCAATCCAACATTTAAGGGGAGACCAAACTCATTCATGGGGCCGAGATGGTGTAGAGGCAGGGCAGCCGGCTCAGGACCGGAAGGTCCCGGGTTCGATCCCCGGTCACTGCATACCTCGTTGTGTCCCTGGGCAAGACACTTAACCCCGAGTTGCTCCCGGTAGGACTGGCAGCGCCTTGCATGGCAGGCTACCGCTACCGGTGTATGAATGTGTGTATGAATGGGTGGATGGCTGGTACTGTGAAGTGCTTTGGGGCCCCTCATAGGGGGCTGGAAAGCGCTATATAAGTAAGCTCCATTTACCATTTAAATTCATACTGTCATGAACCAGGCCTGGAGCACTAATCTCTCGGGATGTGGGTGAGAAATATCTAACCACGTGCCTGTGACACTAAATCCCTGTGCACAGGCAGCGGCCACAGCTGCGTGCAAATGAGGCTCACCAGCTCTGCCATCCACGGCCTGCTGGGCCAATATGGCGCTATAGTCCTTCGTTTATCGCAGGGCATCCGTACCCTGAGCCAATGCAATAAGTGAAAAACCGCAAAGTAGGAATAGTAGTACAAGTACAGGTAGTCCTCGACTTACGAGCACATCGACATACGAGGTTCCGGTCTTACAAATATGCATCTCATTTAAAAAAAAAATATATATATATATTTTTTTTTTATTTTTTTATTTTTTTTAATAAATGAATACATGTACAGTACTGTACAGTCACCAAGCATTTAGCCTATCCTAACACTGTTTTTAAAGATGAAGGAGTGAGTTGAATTGTCTCCCTTTCACATAAAGTGAAAGTAGCTCCCTTTATGTGAATGGAGCCTGCTGGGGAGGAGGGAGAAAATTCACTCCTTAACTCTGTTAGGATAGGCTAAGTGCTTGGTGACTGTACATTACTGTACATTTATTTACAGTATATTTATAAATAAATAAAATAAAAAATAAAAAATATATATTTTTAATAAATAGATAAATGTACAGTACTTTACACTTAGCCTATCCTAACACAGTTTTTAAAGATGAAGGAGTGAGTTGAATTGTCTCCCTCCTCCCTGCAGGCTCCATTCCCATAAAGGGAGCTACTTTCACTTTATGTGAAAGGGAGACAATTCAACTCACTCCTTCATCTTTAAAAACTGTGTTAGGATAGGCTAAGTGCTTGGTGACTGTACAGTACTGTATTCATTTATAAAAAAGAAAAAAAAAATGTTTTTTTTGTGATCCTACTTACGAATTTTCGACATACGAGCGGAAGGTACGGAACTCGCTCGTAAGTCGGGGACTAAGTTGTAGTTTTAGTATTTATATATATATACAGTATATATATAAAGGCATTTTAAACTCTTGCCACACTCTTTCAGTATTCTGAAAAAATATATCTAAACTTTAAACGCTCTAAAAGATCACAGAATGTCATGATTTCAGCTCCCTCCTCTTTGCCACCTGCAAGTGCTCTTGGCCACACCCACTTCTTCGCTCTGCACCGAGAACAGCTAATCAGCTGCAGCAGGAAGTTTATCCTGGGCTACATAAATGTGCAGCAGGTGCTAAATAATTTAACATAATTTATTTTAAATTAAAATTCCATGCCTACTGTATTGTGCAACTCATCCATCAATCAGCCAGTTGTGTGTCATGTCTACCGGTAATCTTATTTTGAAAAACTGCGATAGAGCGAGCCCGTGTTAAACGAATTGCGAAGAAGTGAGGGGCTACTGAAGAATTATCACTGACAGCTGCTGTTCCCTCACTCTGTACAGCACTGAGGAGAGGTGGGAATGCGTACAACAGTGCGTCTGGCCACAGATGTTAAAACACATCCACTCCTAATGGTGCATCCTGTTTCTCATGAAAAAGAACAGAGGGTACTGTGCTTTACACGCAATGTGAAGAGATTGACGGATAGAGTGGATTTGCCTCGGAAAGCAAATTTGCTCTGTTCTTCATGTGCTTTGGGAATGTGTGCCACTGCTGATCTTCACACCCTGAGCGCTGTCAATCATCCTTCTGCAGATGACTGTGGATTACTACAACCAATCTCTTCAGGAGCTCCTGGACCTACACGCCCCCTTGAAGACAAGACTGGTGTCTTTCTCGTGTTCAGCCCCCTGGTACACTGATGAGCTGCGCAAGATGAAGGCAACTGGCCGTGCTATTGAGAGACGTGTAAAATCATCTGGTCTCTCTGTGCATAAGCAGGCATATAAAGAACATCAGAAAGCGTACGCCTATTCTCTTAAAGAAGCACGCTCCAAATATTATTCTAACATCATCAACACCTGCCCTGGAAACTCTAAACAGCTCTTCTCCACAATAACTCGTCTGCTTAATCCCATTAAACAAACTCTTGAGGACTCTGCTCAAAAATGCGACCTGTTTCTTTCGTCTTTTAAAACCAAAGTTGACACTATCAGATCTCAGCTCCACAACCTCCCTGTTCTCAGTGTGCCACCTACCCGTCTGCATTCTGGGACCCTAAACAGCTTTGACGAAGTTGTTCAGAGTGAGGTGGAGGCCATCATCAAGAAAATGAAGCCTTCATCCTGCGCCCTGGATCCTTTCCCCTCGTCTCTCATAAAAACCAATCACTCTGCAATAGGCCCACTAATCACTCAAATAATAAATCAGTCTCTACAATCTGGTCATGTTCCACTGCCTCTAAAAACTGCCATCATTAGGCCTCTTCTGAAAAAATCTAATTTTTTCTAATTACCGCCCAATTTCACACCTCCCTTTTCTGTCTAAAGTGCTGGAAAAAGCTGTTGCTGCTCAGCTGCAGGACCACCTACAACAACACTCCCTGTATGAGAAGTTCCAGTCTGGATTCAGGGCAGCTCACAGTACAGAGACTGCATTGCTGAGGGTTACCAATGATGTCCTCTTGGCTGCTGACACTGGCTCTCCCTCCATCCTTGTCCTCCTTGACCTCACTGCAGCCTTCGACACTGTGGACCATAGTGTCCTCCTCCACCGTCTTCATGTGGAGGTCGGTCTCTGCGACACCGTCCTGGACTGGTTCAAATCTTTCCTCTCCAATAGGCTGGAATGTGTTAGTCTTGGCAACGCCACGTCCCAGACAGTCTGTGTCTCCTGTGGTGTCCCTCAGGGGTCGGTTCTGGGGCCCCTGCTGTTTTCCCTTTACATGCTGCCTTTAGGTCAAATTATTAATCAGTTCAACATTTCTTTTCACTGTTATGCCGACGATACACAGCTTTACATCAGGACTGGAGCATCCTCATCTTCCACCTTGTCATCTCCATCTTCACTCACTGCCCTCTCTGCCTGCCTGGAGGCAATTAGGGCATGGATGAATCAGAACTTTCTTCAATTAAACTGCTCCAAGACTGAGGCCATACTGATTGGCACCCCTCACCAGGTACAAACATCTCCTATAACAACACTTTCCTTTTCTGGACAAGACATCCCCCTCTCCACCTCTGTTACTAATCTTGGAATAAAAATGGACTCCAATCTTACATTTGAAAATCACATTAAGCTTCTGTTTAAAACTTGCTTCTTCCATCTTCGAAACATCTCCAGACTTCGCCCATCCCTAACTTTTTCCGATGCTGAGAAGCTCGTCCATGCTTTTGTCTCCTCCAGGCTCGACTACTGCAACTCCCTGTTTATTGGAATCCCTGGCAAAAACCTTCAGAAACTTCAATATATTCAAAACAGTGCAGCAAGGATCTTGTTGAGAGTTCGTAAATTTGAACATATTACGCCCATTCTCCATAACCTTCATTGGCTTCCTGTCACCTACAGAATTCAGTACAAAACTGCTCTCATTACACATCAATGCTTACATGGAGCTTCACCAGATTATCTGAAGGATATTCTTATTCCATACTCATCCACCCGGTCGCTGCGGTCACAGAACAGTAATCTCCTTCACATTCCGAGAACCAAATTAAGGACCATGGGAGACCGGGCTTTCAGTGTGGCTGCCCCCCGCCTGTGGAACTCTCTTCCTGACTGTCTGAGAGCCCCACAGTCTGTGGTTGACTTTAAGAGCGGCTTGAAGACCTTTCTTTTCAACCGAGCATACTCTACCTCCTCATGATTCTACTTTTGATCTTAGTTGATACTGTTATTGATTTTACTTGTTTTATTGACATTTAATTCTGTTGCACTTTGTAGCATTTTGAGATTTTCATTAATGAAAAGTGCGTTATAAATTGAATTCATTATTATTATTATTATGCATAATGACCACAAGTGTGCAGTGCTCCACTCTGTTCAGGTTAGGAGCCAGTCTGTGTAGCATCACCGAGTGGGTGCCCCTCTTCTAATTTATATATGCTGCCACCATTGTATTGTCCGTTCTAACCAAAACATGACAACTTTGTAGCAACGGTAAAAAATGTCTTAAAGCCAGGAAAACTGCCAGTTATTAATTTAAATGTGCATGACGGCATGTCAGGGGCAGGTCCCATTTATCAACCTCCCCTCAAAAACAGCACCCCAGCCTGACAACGAGGTTGCGTGAACATCTGCAAAGAAATAATCTGTTTGAAGAGTTTCAGTCAGGGTTTAGAGCTCATCATAGCAGTGAAACTGCACTGGTGAAAGTTACTAATGATATTCCCATGGCCTCTGACAATGGGCAGGTGTCTACACTGGTCCTGTTAGACCTCAGTGCTGCATTTGATACAGTTGATCACAATATTCTACTACAGAGACTTGGATATGATATTGGGATTACGGGAACAGCTCTAAATGGGTTTAAATCATATTTATCTGATATATTCCAATTTGTAAATGTAAATAATGAATCTTCATCATATCTCAAAGTTAGTCATGGAGTTCCTCAGGGTTCAGTGCTTGGACTAATACTCTTTACCTTGTATAGGCTTCCATTAGGTAAAGTTATTAAACAGCATGGGATAATTTCCACCATTATGCTAATGATACTTTGTTATATTTGTCCATGAAATCCAATGAATCCAATAAGCTACTTAGACTACAAGCAGGTCTTAAAGACATAAAAACCTAGATGACCGTAAATTTTCTGATTGAAACTCGGACAAGACTGTTGTTTTGGTTTTTGAACCTGAGCATTTTATGAATACATTTTTCAGTCTTTTGCCCTCCTTGGATGGCATTAAGCTGGCCTCTTGTTCTAATGTTAAAAATCTTGGTGTTATTTTTGATCAGGACATGTCTTTTAAATCCCACATTGAAACGTTGATTGATCACACCTGAAGGTGCTTCCCATCGTGAGATACCGAGCGAGGTTTGAAAGAGAACTTGGTTTGTCTGTTTTTTAATCTGCAGCTTATTTTTTACCAGTGAAAGTGCTGGTTAGCACCAGGTAATAAAAATAACCACAACATAAAATTTTCACAGATGTTTTATATTTTATTCATGAGTCAGTCTGCTCCTGTTAGGAGTATAGGGCTTCATCTTTATAACAGTGTTGGAACACAACAGAGTCCTCCTCGCACCACATGGCAACAGCTCTGATGTTGAGACTGACAAATGTCTCATTGAATATCAGTTTTGGCACAACTGGTAGAGTTGCTGCCTCTCAGCGAGAAGGTTGCCGGTTCAAATCCCGGTCCGGGGCCTTTCTGGGTGGAGTTTGCATGTTCTCCCCGTGCATGCGTGGGTTTCCTCCGGGTACTCCGGTTTCCTCCCACAGACCAAAAAACATGCTTGTTAGGCTGATTGGTGACTCTAAATTGACCCTAGGTGTGAGTGTGAGAGTGGATGGTTGTTTGGTGTGAGTGAGACAGGTCCCTCTTGTAAATGAGTCCCCGTGACTCAACGAGGCTAGCCTGTATAAATAAAGGTTGAATGAATGAAAAATATTATACTTTAAATCAAGTAATATTCCTTGAAGGAATGCACATCGCCCGCTGCATGCATACCAAAGTTTTAATAAAAAATTCACATAATCTGTTTGTGCTTTCAGTCTGTGTTGAGATGACTCTCAGCTACTACCACACCAAATTTTAGCTCAGTGTCTGCAAAACTTGACTGAGTTACAGCTGATTTACTGTTCACAGTTGATTGGTCATGGTGGCCATCTTGAATTGGGTCGACTTCATAAATTAATTAATTAGCGTTAAATGTACATCCAATAATAATTTTGAGCGTTTGTTTAAAATCTGTCCTGGTTCGCAATATATTTTGCTAACAGTCAAACTTATGCACTCACAGAGATGCTGGCAATTGTATGATCACCTGCTTTTTGTGGTGATAAATATCCAAATGTTTTCAGCTGTGTTTGTGTATTGGTGTTATTTTTGCTGATTGTAAATTGGGTAAACTAGTTGAAATTTTTGCAGAGCAGGTGGAGGATTTATGTGTTTATTCCACTTTATGTTTCCATCCAGGTATCCTTCTCCTCACGCATTCCCGTAGCGTTTCCTACGGGTGATGCCAACTCTTTGAGTAAAAACATCCTAATGTACGCCTGCACTCTGACTGAGGGCGAGAGCGCTGGGACGGGCGAGCAGGGACGGATGGTCCAACGCGTCTCCCGCTCCGCCTCCATCACAGCCAGTCTGGGTTCTGCTGCCGTGTCCCCGTCGCCTAAACTCCGGCCCGGCATTAGTCCTGCTGTCATGATGGTCTCCAAACACGTGGATGGCTCTCTGAACCAGGTCCAGAACTGACAGTCACCGCGTTCTTCCTTTTTAATAACTGCTTTTAAACAAGATTCTTGTGAATATTTAGCGAATTGTTTTGCAGCGTTTAAATTTTACAAAATGTGCCATTATAAAGCTGTAACTGTGAAATGCTGAGTCAGCGCCGATTTAAAATTCCATCAAACGAAACGCTCAACTTGATGAGGAACTACTATTAGCTTTTAGCTAGCCTTTGGCTATTTTTAAGTTACAAATTTGCTACAGATTAGCTGCAGTTTTGATACTTTTAGCTGCTGATTAGCCTCTTTTGCTATATTGCACACTGCATTTTTTGGGGTTTTTTGTTATGTTTTGTGATTTTAATTTTATTATTTTATATTGCACACTGCATTTTTTTTTTTTTGTTATGTTTTGTGATTCTCCCTTGCTGGGGTTCATTAAGCATCCATTTAGCTACTTTTATCTGTAGAATATCTACCGGTAGTTAATTTTAGCTATATTTAGTTTTAACATCTGTTCTGCTGCTTTTAGCTTCTAGTTTCTGTTCTGCTTATACTTAGCTTAGCCTAGCTTTTCACTCAGTTTTAGCTGCTTTAGCTAATTTCAGCAATCATTCATAAATATGTGGAGCCAAGATGGTGTAGTGGCAGGGCTTTTGACTTGGGACCCGAAGGACGCGGGTTCGCGCCCCGGCCACTGCACACCTTGGGGTGTCTATGAGTGCACATCTAATTCTCCAGCTCCCCGAGCGCGACTACGCTGCTCGCTGCACCACCTGGTGGTGGTTGGGTTAAATGCAGAAGACCAATTTCGTCTGTCAAGTATGGGAACATACACAGATGACAAATGTGACAAATTATTATTATTATTATTATTAAATATTTCTACTTTTAGTTTTTTGTTCTCGTCTCGTCTGTTCTCACAAACCATTATTTTCTTGTCATCAGTGGGCCGTGACGTTTGCTGACCGTTCTGGCTTCTCCAACGTTATGACCGTATCGCACAAGACCCGGTACTGCGGCCACCGTTTCCACCTGAACGACCAGTCCTGTCACACGGTGCTGCCGCTGCTGCTCACCTCCTCTCACCACAACGCCCTGCTCACGCCCCCCTCGGCCCCCAGCACCATGGATGGCGAGCAGCCCCCAACCTTTCCTCTACCTAAAGGACTTCCCAGGTACAGAACGGAGGACCTGTGGCTTCCTGGGTGAATCATGCACAGATTTGTCTTTGAGAAATAGCAAATGTTTTCTTACGTAATGAGGCAACGCCCACAGACGGACCAATCAGTGTGATTTTAATGTTTTTTACTGTTCCATATTAAGCTGCTGTGCTAATTAATACTGCCTCCTGAGCTGCCAGGACTGCCACAATAAGAAATTGACTTATTGTTTTTAATTTATGAAGATTACATGAAAACAGCCAGAGTATGCACATACCTTTTGTTTTAAGTACTGTACAGTATCTGTCTGCAAGTGCATCTTATATTAAAAAAACAGGCAGGAAAAAAAAATGGATCAGGAGCACATTATTAAAATGTCATTAATGCTGCAGACTGCAACACATTGTGACAGGAGTTTGTAAAGATCTTTTTTTATTTTATTTTACTTTAACAGAAAACAGCTTCGTAATGCAGCTACAAGGACCTTTCATGACCCCAATGCTATTTATAGTGAGCTGATTCTGTGGCGGGTTGACCACATCGGGCCTTTGTCTTGCACTGGAGGGGTCTCTGAACTGGCCCGGATCAACTCTTTGCACACATCTGCCTTCAGCAATGTTGCCTGGCTGCCTACTCTGGTGCCCAGCTCCGTTCTCGGTAAGAACTTTGTTCCTTGATCCAGTCAAAGTTTTAACTACCGGCAGATTACCAGCATGCTCTATGGATACTGAGATTCATGAGGGGATGAAGACATTTCTGAGACTTTTCATCAACCTCAACATTTTTTCAGACCAGTTGCCCTTGTCTTTAAAATGCAGCAGCATCACTTTTTGTCCTCTGTTGTGGAGCGGAGACGGGGATTTGAAAATACCTCTCATCTGTCCATCCGTGCATATTGGGAGCATGATAACTTGAAAAATATGTGAGGCACTGATTTCCTTTTTGATGTATTGCTGCATCTAGGTGTAAGAAAGGTTCCTTTTGAAAACTGGGTTCCATGTCAAAATCCAAGATGGCCACCACCATATCTAAATTAAACTGGCCACCTCTATCATTTGAGGAACTATGCTTTCTAATTTTTATATTGCTTAAACATATAGTTTCCTCAAATAATTGGGGTGGCCAAAGATCAATCTATGGGGCCAAGGCCACCATTGGCCACCCCCTGGCTCCACCACTACTTCTGCTGGTGGATAAAACTGCTCCATCCTCTCCTAAGCCTTGTTCTCTACTACCTTTTCATCTGCACAAACACATGTGACATGTTTGAATAGTATTATACATTTAAAAAAGCTTAAGTCTGGTCCTCTGGACATTCAAAAAAACAAAACAAAGCAAAAAAATTGTAGAAACGTTTCGTCTTTCGTCCGAAAGACTTCCTCACTCTGAGCTGCTGTATTCAGCTCAGTCTTATAAATAGCACCCTCTCCCAGTGGATTGACGAGTTGGCTGATGACAGCCTGAAACCAGCTGCTCACATGATCAAGGAGGACCATCAGCCTAACGATGGATCGTTAGCACCCTGATGGTTGTTTGCTACTGTGATCAGTCTTATATCGGGGAAACTAAACAGCCACTGGCCAAAAGGATGGCCCAGCACAGAAGATCAACATCATCAGGTCAGGACTCTGCGGTCTACACTCATCTCCACGCCAGCGGTCACTCTTTCAGGGATGAAGATGTTCACATCCTTGATAGAGAGGAACGATGGTTTGAGAGAGGAGTAAAGGAGGCCATCTTTGTGAAAAGAAACCGTCCATCATTAAACAGAGGTGGAGGCCTCCGGGTTCAACTGTCCCCCTTATACAACGCTGTTATTGCTAGTATCACTCAGCCCTCTGTGAATAGCAAACAACCATCAGGGTGCTAACAATCCATCGTTAGGCTGATGGTCCTCCTTGATCATGTGAGCAGCTGGTTTCAGGCTGTCATCAGCCAACTGGTCGATCCACTGTGAGAGGGTGCTATTTATAAGACTGAGCTGAATACAGCAGCTCAGACTGAGGAAGTCTTTCGGACGAAAGACGAAACGTTTCTACAATTTTTTTGCTTTCTTTTGTTTTTTTTGAATGTCCAGAGGACCAGACTTAGCTTTTTTAGATTTTTCTACCTGGATTATTGAGCATGCATCAGAGTATTATACATTGTTGCACATTGCAATATAAAAATTAGAAAGCATAGTTCCTCAACAGCGACCTGTGCTGTGTCCATCAGGAACCTACTGTAACAGTGCCAGTGCCTGCTTTGTGGCATCGGATGGTAAAAACCTGCGTCTCTATCAAGCTGTTGTTGATGCCAGGAAACTGCTGGATGAGCTGTCAGATCCTGAAACGTCTGTGAGTGAAAACACTGTTTTAACTGCACATTTTAAAGCTCTTATCATCTGTTGGATGTAAGAAACACTGTCTGGTCACTAAATGTTCTGTGGGTCGTTATGACTTTTATCATTAAAGAGGTGAAGCTGAGACTTAAGCAGCTTTAAAAAAATACCAGGAAATTTGTTAAAATAGGCAATAAAAACATAACAAGAAGCTCATCGTTGTCCTTATTGTCTTTGTCAATATCATCACAGGAATCAGTCATTTGAATACAGCTGCAGCTAAAGCAGTTTTTTTTTTGTCTTTAATGCACGATTTGTCTCTCCTCAGAAACTCGTAGGCGAAGTGTTCAACATTGTGAGCCAGCAGTCCACTGCCAGACCTGGATGCATCATTGAGTTGGACATCATCACAAACCAGGTTAGCAGCTGCTCTCATCCTACATTTACCCAGGGATTATAGAGCGGTAAACAGAGATTGTGCCTTAAAGTCTTTAATGAACATGTGTAGTAAACTGCTCCATGCGTGTCTCCAGTGTGGCTCCAACACTCAGCTGCTGCACGTCTTCCAAGAGGATTTTATTTTAGGTTACAAACCTCAGAAAGAACAAGAGGCATTCACACCAGCCTTTTCCACCGGAGGAGGTATTTACACCATTACATTAAATTGTGAAAGTGTTTTTATTTATTTATTTTATTTTTTACCCTAAATCTGATCATTATTGGATGAAATTATTTTATACACCACGCAGATTTTCAACCAGCCCCATTTTCTGAGAAGTTCTTCCTGGTGGTGATAGAGAAGGATCTGAACAGGAACTCTGTCCTGCAGATGTGGCACCTGCACCTCCAGTCTGTGCAGGCGTGTGTTGGTAGGTCCAAAGAGCACACAGCTGGGCTGGGTCAGGAAAACCCTGAATCATCTGGATGTTTAAACATAAAAGCATGATGTTAAATAACCTATTCTGATGTGGACACCTGTTTGTTTTCTGGTGTACAGTATATACCATATAGATTTAAAAATATGTACGGTAGTACTATATCCTGTTTATCAACATCATGCTACTTCAGGATACTTTCATCTTTTTTGTCCTTCGTGTTGCAAAACTTTCAGCTCATTTAGGAGAATGGTGCAATGACTTACTTTACTTTTTCGAATATTTGACTTTATTTACAATTTTCTCCATAGAAATATACTTCGATGTCTTCAGTTCCTTCAATAACACTCTTCTCTTTATATCTGCTTCAGCTACTGGCTCTGTTTTGTCTTCTTTTAGCTACTCTTTGGCTAATTTTATCTTCAGTACCGGAGTTGCTCATTTTAGCTGTCGTTTGGCTGATTTTTGCCTATGTTTTGCAACATTTAGCTACAGTTCTGCTGTTGTCAGTTATGGTTTTGCTTGTTTTTACTTCAACAGCTCAGTTTTAGCTCCTTCAGCATATTTCAGTAAAGTCATTCTGCGCCCAGCACGAGTTTCGCCTAAAATGTGATTTCTCCAGTTTTTTTGTTTTTGTTTTGTTTCCAGATGAGCCAAGTCAACATTTTAACTTCCAGAGTCAGCTGATGGTTCCTAATCAAGCCACAAATGCCGACTCTTCTCCGGAGACTTCTCCCATCAGACCCCTGCCGCGCTCAGCTTCTTCAGCTAACCTTCAGTCAGCGAGTAAACTGATCCTCAGTTCCAGGCTGGTGTACAGCAGGCGGCTGGACTTACCCCATGGGGTGGAGGTTACGAGAGCTACACCTTCAGCAGGTTGGAGACTTTACATCAGATCCTGTTATTGTTGGCAAATTAAAAATAAAGCCATCCTGAATATGCTAAATGTTGGCATGTTTGAAGGCTTTGCTGTAATCTGATTTATTCCTTTCTCACAGGTCACCTGAGTTCTTCCTCCATCTACCCCGTGTGCCTTGCTCCGTACCTGATCGTCACCCCCTGCTCCGATTCTTACGTGCGGTTCTGGCGCTGCGCCGTGGAGGTTGATGATGGTTATGATGGAGAGAACCAAGACAGGTGGACGTACCGCTGGGAACCCTGGGTGTTGATGAACGAGGAGGACGACAACAACAGTTCTGTGTGTGTGTCAGGCCGACCCGTAGCTGTGTCCTGCTCCTACATCGGCCGGCTGGCTGTGGCCTTTAAACAGCCGCGTCATGGACAGGTAGGAGATGAACCCTTTACCCACTAAGAAGAATTTACTACCTAAAAATGTGTTGTCACTGGCGATGCTCTCATCATAAAAGGGTTAAACTCAGCAGAACTTTCAGTATATTGCAGTTTTTTTAAAGCCATTTTATGTGTTAAATACAGGAAATACAATTCATTTCTCATGAATCCTCTAAAAATGGAAGTGTGGGCATACATCAGCTTATAAATGGGTGTTTATGTAAAGCAGGATGTATTCATTCCTCTAAGTAAATTTTCTGTTTTGCTGCCTTTCAACCTGTACTTTTATAGGGGTGTTTAATTTTATTAAAAAGCAGTGATTCTACAAAAATAAATCAGGTTAATGGAGTAAAAAAAAGATTTAATAGTTTTAAAAAAAAAACTGAAATAGGTGAATGCATTTCTTTTCAGTTCCAAAACTCTGTCTCTCCTACTCCTGCTTCAGTTACAACATCAGCTCTCATATAAGGTCCATCATCACGTTCTCCATTCATCTAACCTGAACGTTTTGTCCGTTCTTCATGACCAAACCTCTCCAGCTCCTTCAGAGGTGCTGCTTGTGTCCAACAATCTTTAAATCAAACTCATAACAGGCCTGGCTAATTTAACTGGACCATTCCAGGACATCTACCTTTTTTTCATTCATTCAACCTTTATTTATACAGGCTAGCGTCGTTGAGTCACGGGGACTCATTTACAAGAGGGACCTGTCTCACTCACACCAAACAACCATCCACTCTCACACTCACACCTAGGGTCAATTTAGAGTCACCAATCAGCCTAACAAGCATGTTTTTTGGTCTGTGGGAGGAAACCGGAGTACCCGGAGGAAACCCACGCATGCACGGGGAGAACATGCAAACTCCACCCAGAAAGGCCCCGGACCGGGATTTGAACCGGCAACCTTCTCGCTGAGAGGCAGCAGCTCTGCCAGTTGTGCCACCGTGCTGCCCGGTACCTGGTTCTCCCTAAACCAGTGGAGTGTTCTTTAGCAGTGTATTTAGGGTCATTGTTCTGCTGGAAGGACCTCCATCCCGGTCTCAAACTACTCAAAGGGCCCTTTAACTCTGACCTGTTTCCTAGTACGTGCTGATGAAAAACATTCCCACAGCATGATGCTGCCAGAGTGACCAAAACAACCACCATAGCTGACTTTCGACAAATGCTGGTTGAAAAATGGAACACCATCCCACAGCTGTGTGACCAAGCTGGTGAGCAGCATGATGAGGAGAAGCCAGGCTGTGTATGGTTCTTCCACATGCTACCAAGACCCCTGATTGTTATGAATAAAATTGCCAATACAGTATGTCTTGTTTCTTCAGACTTCAGTCATCCAATCCAAAAAACACTAAACAGAGGCAACAGCAGAAAAGGCTGTTTGGCAACTTTTTCATGGACAAAATTCTCAAAGTCAACTCTGCTGCTCAACCTACAAATGCATTTTCCTTATAAATGTGGCACTTTTTACGGGGAAATGAACAATAAAAAAAAACAGCTAAAAGTACATAAAACAGAACAAACTGTACATCTGCAGTTTTTATTAGCCTGCACGTCTGTTCTGCGTTTAAATTTTGTTGTATCTTCAGATTTGACCTTTTTCTCAGAAATGACTGTAAGAACTTGTCTTGTGTCCTCAGCTGCATGGTCCTGGAGAGGACTTCTCCATGAATGTGTCCATCTATGAGTGTGAATCTACCGGTGGCTCAGAGTGGGTTTTGGAGCAAACTGTCCACCTTGATGACTTTGTCAGACCCTCGTCAACTCTGGATCCCAGAGTCAGTGTGGATTCCAACCTGTTTGTCTACAGCAGGTCAGAATGCAGACCCATGCACGTCTGTGTTGTTTTATCCTAACTCTGCTTTACCGTTAAACTCAGCATGATTTATTTCTCTCAGGTCTGACCTGTACATGAGCAGAGACCACAGCTCTCCCAACATTAAGCACTTTATCCACCTGGACTGGCTGTCCAAGGAGGACGGTTCTCATATCCTCACTGTTGGGGTGGGCTCGAACATTCTCATGTACGGACGCATCTCGGGGGTGGTCAGTGAGCAAACCAGCAGTAAGGAGGGAATGGCAGTCATCACCCTTCCTCTAGGGGGCAGTATCAAGCAAGGGATCCGTTCACGTTGGGTTCTGCTGCGGTCCATTGACCTCCTGTCTTCTGTGGATGGTACTCCGTCTCTCCCGGTCTCCCTGTCCTGGGTGAGGGATGGAATCCTTGTGGTGGGTATGGACTGTGAAATGCACGTGTACGCCCAATGGCACCAGGACAAGAAGCCCGGTGAGGGAGAAGAGGGCAACCTGTCATCTGCAGACATCGCTGGAGGTCAAACCACGGGTTCCTCTGCAGTCTTTGAAGGGAGAGCTCGGTCTAAGAGTGTGTTTGAAGGGAGTGCTGGGGTGGATGAAGCCCTCCGAGCCCCAGCAGGACTGCAGGAAGGTGGACTGTTCGAAGCGGCTCACTGCCTGTCCCCGACTCTACCGCAGTACCATCCTACTCAGCTTCTGGAGCTCATGGACCTGGGCCGAGTTCGCCGGGCCAAGGTGAGTCTGTTTCTGCCCATTTTAAGAACTTTTGGTTCCTTAGATCTAAAATTGGTTTGTTTTCTTTGCTATTTATACCAAATTAGACATAAAAAGAGATTACAACGCAAAATAATGAAAAGTATTTTGTATTGCAGAGTTCCAGAGTCTTTAAAAGTAAGAAAGAAAATGGCAGCCAGTAAAGATATTTCTGTTTCCAGACTTTTGTTCTTTAATTTTCTTTCTAAATAATACAAGGGTTAAGAATGGGAGTTTTTACAGTAACAGTGAGTTCTTTATTATTATAAAATATATATTTAGTCAGTTTTAGTTAAAATTCTGAGTCATATTGTGAACGAAGCACAGGTGGGCATGATGTTCCCTCGGGACCACTTTGGCTCAGTTCATGGGTCCAAAGGGCCACAAAATGGACACAGAGCGCATAGATATGTACCCGTCATACACAGCATCACATCATCTGCAAAAGTAAACAACACATTGGTTTATATTACCTGACAGCATAGATCTAACATGGGGGACATTTTCCACAAAGATTTCTGGGTCCGATTTGTCAAAAGTAAATTTTTGTACCTCTTTAAAGGTTAGCTCAGTTTTAAAGTTAAAAATGTATCTTCATTTGTCAAACATTCTTGTGAGTGAACACTTGTGGCACTTCATTTAAGCATCATTCATTGGATAGAAAATAATATTTATTCTGATTGTTTTTAGACCCGTTTTAGTTTTTTTTAAAGTGCTTTTGTTGGTAAATGGAAGAAAAAAAAACTTTTCACAAGACTCATTACAAAAAAAAAAAATTCTTCTAGTTTTATCTTTGCATTGGGAAGTTGAGGGCTGGAGTGAGATGGCTCAGGGGCCACTTCTCGCCCTCGAGCCTTTTTTACACGGGCATGCTTCATAAATGGAGAACTTTTACCAAATGCTACACAATGGTTGCAACTTGACTACCACATTTAGCCCTGGATGGTTTTAAGATTTTTCTGTTACTTAAATGAAGCAGTTTTACTTAATGAACAATGTGCTTTTTTAAAGACTCAAAACTGTTTGATTGAGACCATAAATTTATCATAAATTCAGACAAGAATGTATTAATTTTTTTCAGAAATGCATTGCCATGCAGGACCATTTGTGTATTGTGTAATTTTAGTTAAAGTTTCTACTTTCAAATTAAAAATGGCCTGGAATTTGTCAGAGACTTGTGAAACTGTGTCTGCAAGTCTGGACCTTTGAAAGTGAAGATGTGTAGGATTCCTGGTATCAACTTAATAAACCCTGAGCCTCTTCTGTGCACAGGCCATTCTTGCACACCTGGTGAAGTGTATCGCTGGAGAGGTGGCCGTGGTGAGAGATGTGGAAGGGGGCCAAGGCGGATCCAGGAGACATCTTTCTCGGACCATTAGCGTGACCGGCAGCACAGCGAAGGACACGATGGCGACCGGCCGCGACAGTGGCAGGGACTACACAGAGATCAACTCCATCCCTCCTTTACCTCTCTACGCTCTCATGTTGGCCGACCTGGACACCTCGTACAAGGGGCCGGAAGAAACCGCCAAGGTGACAAAGGTGTCTGATGGCGACGCAGCCCAGAAGTCCACAGAGGACCAGTATGCTGACCTCTTCCAGGTAGGACTGGTGCTCAGACGGCTGGTTGGTGACGATGCACCTACTGACATGTGGTCTGCTCTGACAGGTGCCAGCGGTCACCACTGATGACTTTGTGAACTTTGCTACTGATAAACCAGAGAAGAAATCCAGATTTATTAACCTCTCCCAGTATGGACCCACTTACTTTGGACCAGAACACGCCCAGGTATCGTTTATGAATCAAATGGTCAGAAATGATCACACTGTAGAATCGTGTGGTTCTGGTTAAATGGAAGAATGCTCTCTCCACTGAGGGACTTGTTAATGACAATTAAAGTTTCTGATTCTTACAATAACAATACTGTACTCTGCTTTTTTTCTCTTCTGTCCGTCTGTGTGTCTGTCTGTCTAGGTTCTGTCCAGTCATCTGATGCACTCCAGCCTTCCAGGACTGACGAGGCTCGAGCAGATGTTCCTGGTGGCTTTAGCAGACACCATTGCAACCACCAGTGCTGAGGTGACCAGCTCCACGGATCAACAGTACACAGGTCGGTACCCTCTGTGTGTGTATGGACGCCATTTTGGCTTCTTATCAGAAGAACTACGATTCCATCTTTAATGTGTAAAGAATTTCTTCTTTATGCAGACAGCATGGGCTTTCGGTGTCGTAACCTTGTAATCCTGAGGTTACGGGTTTGAACCCAGGTTGTATCAGGAAGGGTATCTCTAGTGTAAAAAAATTGCCAAATCTTTCATGCGAGTTCACTCGCTGTGGCCACCCCTGAAGAAGGGAGCAGCTAAAAAAAACTTACTACTGTATGCAGAAAGTAATGCTAAAGCTAGATGGCTAATTGCAGCAGATTTGTTTGTGTTTGATTAGCCATGGACCAATATGAAATAACCTCGAGCAAAATGATCAGTTTCACAAAAATAAAACAAAGTTTAAAAAGGCAACGCATCATTTATTTGATTTGATTTAAACATCAAATCAAAGCTGAGTCGAAAGGCAAAGCTCTCAATTTACCGATCGATCTACGTTCCCACCCTCATCTATGGTCATGAGCTTTGGGTTGTGACCGAAAGAACGAGATCTCGGATACAAGCGGCTGAAATGAGTTTTCTCCGCAGGGTGTCTGGACTCTCCCTTAGAGATAGGGTGAGAAGCTCAGTCATCCGGGAGGGACTCGGAGTAGAGCCGCTGCTTCTCCACATCGAGAGGAGCCAGTTGAGGTGGCTCGGGCATCTGGTTAGGATGCCTCCTGGACGCCTCCCTGGTGAGGTGTTCCGGGCATGTCCCACCGGGAGGAGACCCAGAGGAAGACCCAGGACACGCTGGAGGGACTATGTTTCTCGGCTGGCCTGGGAACGCCTTGGGATTCCCCCAGAGGAGCTGCTCCAAGTGGCTGGGGAGAGGGAAGTCTGGGCCTCCCTACTTAGGCTGCTACCCCCGCGACCCGACCCCGGATAAGTGGAAGAAAATGGATGGATGGATGGATTTAAACATCAAAATTAAATTATTGATTCTGCTTATTAAATAACATCAAATATTGATCATTAATTATTATTTTATACTGTAGGTATGATTGTATATTCAAAGTAAAATGCTTACTCTGTGAGTTATGTTGAAACCTGTAATTGGTCCGTGCCTAGATCTGATGTTGTAAGTATTTTGAGGTGTTGCCTTTAAAGTTATAGAAATAAACTTTTATCTTCATTTTGTTGTGAGCTGTCATCAGAGGCTTGACAAGTTGTAAATTTTCAGTGGATATTCATCAAACCAGTCGTGTATCTGACAGGAACACAGTTTGAATAAAACACGACTGCAGTAAAACGATGCAGGTGGTCATCTGCAGCATCTCAGGTTCATCTCTCCATCAGATTGATTCAGGTTAAAGCTGCACTTCATAACATAAATACACTGTACTGTCATCATAATATCAGCGAGCTCAGTCTGAGTATCTCACAGCACTCAGACTGCATAAACTCACACACAGGTCTACGTCCAGCAGCTCACCTTCATGTTCTGCTGCAGATGAAATATCTGGTCCATCCAACGATGGCCTTGATGCCCACACCTGGTTTAGATGATGGTGGTGAAAGAAGAGAAAATGAGGAAAATGTGTTTTATTTGTTTGTTTGTTTTTGTAACTCACTGCCATTTTTTTTTTTCTTCTTTCGGCTTTTTCCCTGCGTTAGGGGTCACCACAGCGATCTAGTCGCATGAAGATTTGGCAGTTGTTTTTACGCCGGATGCCCTTCCTGACACAACCACAGACCACCGAGCAACCACAGCCCTCTGTGTGGAGCAGAGAGCTGATATCTAGGGTTCCCAGGGGAGCAGATGTGGGTTAAGGGCCTTGCTCAAGGGCCCAGAGTGGGGCAGATGAGGGTGGAGACAGGTGTGACCACTTCACTTATCCCACCCACATCTTTGATGTTGTCGGTACCGGGGCTTGAACTGGCGACCTTCCGATCACAAGCGCACCTTCTTAACCTCTGCGCCACCACTCCATTGCACTCACTGCCATTGGAATATGAAAAAAAATACACACAGACAGTATAGGTTTTTTTTCCAACATCAGCCCTAATTCATACATGATCAACTAGAAATTTGGATTGTTCCCAAACTGCCAGAGAGGTTCATGTCTTACCGCAAAGAACCAGATTTATGCGATTGTTGTTTTCTTTGATCATTTTTATAATCCCGGTTAGCTTCTGTGTTTACAATATCAGTAACCTTTGTAAAAGATAAAACTCCTTACAGTTGTCTAAAGGTTATAAACATGAAGACAAACTTTACTTTTCTTGATTGTGTGTTCCTACATCTATTTAATTTCCAGCTATCAAATCTTAAATGACAAAACCAGCCGTGCGTAAACTATTCCTCCTCACTGTTTATTATCGTCGCCTTTTTTCTCTTAATTTTCTGGCGTATTTATTTAGTCTTGTGCGAGGAGGACATAAACAGGTTGTTCCAGGGCAGAGTCGGCACAGCCGAGGGTTCAGGGACAGCAGATATATTCTCTGACAGCATGAACTCAAGTGATACGGGAGGGGGTTTACGTATGTCAAACAGGCTTTTTAATTCAAACCGGACTCTTCCTGCTGTTTGTTCAGGTGGCGAGGCTCTGGATGAGTGTGGACTGAGGTACCTGCTCGCCATGCGGCTTCACACCTGCCTGCTCACCTCTCTGCCCCCACTTTACCGCATGCAGCTGCTTCACCAGGGTAAGAATCTCAATCATACTTCCACTGTGACAAAACATGAATGTTTCTGACTCTGTGTCTGTCTGTTAGCAAAATATCTCATGAGCCACTGAATGGATTTCAATGAAACTCAGAAAGAAGTCACTGGATGAACATCAACACGATTCAAGATGGCTGCCACAGCTAATCCACATTAATTTTCCCTAAAGTGGCTTTAACGCAACCAAATTTATAGATATTGAGCTAAAATCTGGAGTGGTAGTAGCTGAGAGTCATTTTCAACACATCATCTGAGCATGTATTATATTGTACATAATGTTATTTTATTTTATTCTCATAGAATGTTTAATACTTAACATGTTGATTAAAAACAAACAGGAAAAAATATATATATACTAAATTAAAAGGCATGCAACTAATAAATATAAAATGTAAAATCAAACGAGTTAAAATAAGGAAACATAATTACTGGTACATGAAAACCTGATGGGACTCAACAGTCATGTTTTTTACAGCTGTTTTAGACAAAAACATCTGTAGAAAACGACTGAGAAATCATCGAAATTCCTCCGGTAATTCATGAAATGTTTTGCTAACACTACAGCAAACAGACACAGGAAGGAACATCCTTCCTTTTTCCATGCTTGGAGGCAGGTGATTTAAATGTTTTTCATCTAATAACTCATTTATTTATTTGTATTTAAGAGAATTTGACAAGTAGTTTGGTCTATAGGAAAATTAAAGGGGACCTCAGATGCATTTTTTAAATTTTAATGGTATTTCTGTGGGCTATCTAGACCCTATTCCTTCAATTTAATACACAAAATAATTCTTAGATAATCAATTACACCCTTTTTAATTCTGCCATTTTTAACTTTCGTTTTGAACGACCGGTTTATGATAATGAGATCTCGTGGCACGCCCTTCAAAGATCTGCTTGCATTAACTCCGCCCTCCAAAGGCAGACGAGGAAGTCAACTCACGTTACTACCACAGAGCCGAGCTGACTGAGCTGAACTGGACCACGACAGATCAGAGTGTACAAGTTGTCGTGTCATTTTTTATTCTTCCTCTGTAATGTCTCCTCTGACTCTCCCACCCTCTGCCTGTGCGCGCGAGCTGGAGGGAGCAAAGCACACACACGCACACACACACTCACAGCGGGGCTATCTTTTTATCTGTGTTTCTCCGAGGAGCCGTGCTGGCCCGACACACAAACACACACACTCACACAAACATGCACACATCTGTTCCCATCTGAAAACTATCAATTTTAAATCTGCTTAGTGCTCCATTATCTGCGCCAGGAGGGTCAGCCTTATGTTTCTCCGAAACAAAAGGCTTAAAAATAAAAAAGGGGGAAAAATATGCAATGGACAAGATGCGAACTCACGTCTCCCGGGTGGCGGTCCACTGCGCTAACCACTCAACCAAACTGGCAGTTGTGCAAAAGTAGTCCTTCATCATATAAGAAGTGTAATTCTTCTTCGGTAATGTCGCCGGGACATTGCCATTAAAAATAAAATTAAGTCACGCATCTCTGCTCTCTGAGACTGGAAGAGTGTGTATCGACACATGTTGTGTAATGCAGCCAACAACGCAACATTTAACTTTAGGAGCCATTCTGCTGAGATGAACTATTCTTCTTCTTCTCCATTTGATTTATGGCGGATCGCAAACAACTGTTAGGTGCATACCGCCACCTAGTGTGCAGGCTGAGATGAACTCAGGAACCGCGTGGGTGGAGCATCACCAGGGGTTGCTAGGTTACGGGGGCGGGACAAAGGTTGGGATGGGTTGTGGCTGTGGGTTGTGGCTACGGTTTGTGACGCCACAAACCGCAGGAAGTGCAATCGAGACGTTTTTATCCCTGAAAAATAAATCGACTTAGAGTAAATAAACCACTTGGTGCATTTTTTTGGCCTTAGGACTGTTTTTTTATGAAGTAAATACCCAAAGTTGAGTAAAAAAACCATTAAAAAGTGAATTTTGAATATGTGGTCCCCTTTAAAGAGTTATTGTTTTATTGTTTACCCCTTGGCTGCTGTAGCTTAATTAAAATACTATTTCCACTAAGACCTTTACTTAGGTTGATTATTTTGGAGGTTAAACCTTGGACTTCCTGTTTGTTGTCTGTGCTGCAGGCCTTTCCACGTGCCACTTTGCGTGGGCCTTCCATTCGGAGGCGGAGGAGGAGCTGCTGAACATGATTCCCGCCATGCAGAGAGGCGACGCGCAGTGGTCCGACCTCAGAGCCGTTGGCGTAGGCTGGTGGATCCGCAACATCAACACTCTGCGCAAACTGGTGGACAAGGTATCAGAGAAGTGTGGAAGAGCAGCAGCATCTGTTTCACAGCTGTCAGATTCTGAGTGTTTGCTGCAGAACTTTATTATTTTAGGCTTCTTCCCTACGTACAGCCATGGAAAAATAAACTCCCCCCCTCCTTCAGTTCTGGACCAGGACATCTTAAACCCGGTCTGGTCTTTATCTGGTTGTTATTAAATTGGAACAGAACTGCCAAGTTGTTATTTATGAAACAGAAATAAGACCGTTCAGGAGATGGGTGGTGTGGCTATTTTGTTTTAGGCAAATAATTTCCTCAGAAAAATAAAGATCTTTTTCATTTCTCCAGAAACTTTTTTTCTCTTTTAAATCTGCTTCGGCTACTGTCCCAGATTTAGTCCTCTTGTGCTACTTTTAGATTTCAGCTTATATTTTTCTACCTTTAACTATGAAGTTCATCATTTTTAGCTTTTAGCTACCGGTAGTTATTTGCTACTTTTAGCTTCTAGGTAGCCTTTTACTTTTAGCATTTAGCTAGTTTTTTTTATATTTTTTGCAACTTTTAGTATTATTCTAGCATTTTGCTAATTTTAGCCTTTAGCTAACCTATGTTTTAATATTTATCTAGATTTTGCTACTTTTTAAAATACTTTTAGCATTCAACTGACCTTTTGTTACTTTTGTCATTTAGCTAGCCTTTTGATATTTTTGCAGCTTATAGCATTTATCTAGCATTTAGCTAATTTTAGCATTTAGCTAACCTATTTTTAATATTCATCTAGCTTGTTCTACTTTTTTAAACTTTTAGCATTCAACTGGCCTTTTGCTACATTCAGCCTTTAGCATTTAGCTAACCTTTTGTTACTTTTAGTATTTAGCTAGCCTTTTGCTCCATTCAGCCTTTAGCTAATGTTTGGCTACTTTTAGCATTTATCTAGCCTTTTGCAACATGCAACTCTCAGCAATTAGCTTACCTTATGCTCCTTTTGCTCCTTTTGTTACTACCGGTAACCTTATCTTCAGGTACTTTCAGTGATCCTTCGGCTCACAGCATAATAATCTCTTTTTTCAAGAGTTTTTTTGTCAATGAAAATTATTTTTATGTTTTTGTAATTCAGAGGAAATTCATTCTGTTTCTTTTTCTAGTACTGAATTAGTTGAGTATTTGCTGTAAACTCCAGCTGATATTTGCTGCTTCTGTTGTGTTTGTAGTGTTTTTTATTAACTGCAGGCTTTGTTTGTTTTTAATCAGGTGGGTAAAGTTGCTTTCCAGAGGAACAACGACCCTTTAGATGCTGCTCTCTTCTACTTGGCCACAAAGAAGAAAGCCGTCCTGTGGGGACTCTTCAGGTTGTCTTTAAATATATTATTATTGTGAACTGGTACTGTTCTGTTTCCAGTGAATTTATTTCTGAACCCCTTTGGGGCATGAAGGAGTCTGTTTTTTAATCTTTCAGGTCTCAGCACGATGAGAAGATGACTCGGTTCTTTAAAAACAACTTCAGTGAGGACCGCTGGAGAAAGGCGGCTCTGAAAAACGCCTTCTCTCTGCTGGGAAAGCAACGCTTCGAACAGGCCGCTGCCTTTTTCCTGTTGGCTGGTTCCCTTAAAGACGCCATTGAGGTGTGTACATCACACACACATACTCACACACACACACACTCACAGCTTATTACCTTTGAGTTTTCTCATCTTTGCTGTGTTGACCACAGAATGAAGAAAATGAAACTTCCTGAGTTATAGTTTCCATACATGCAGCTGAGAGAAGCTCTGCAGCCTTTGAAAATCCTGAAACTATCTTAATTTACTCTGATAAAATTCATAACCAGCTGTCATATTTTTCCTTGGCCTGAGGTTTCCACCCTCACAGTCAAAATATTCAGCCAGATAAGAAACAGAAGTTTGAGCTTCTTTTATTTAAACTGCTTGTACTGGTTGTGGGCCAGCCGAGGACTACACAGAAACATGTCTAATTCAGTCCCATCTAAACAAATCAAATTTAATTCTATTCAAAACAGTCAAGATCAAAGTAAAAAAAAAGTCAAAGTCAAAGTCAACTTTATTGTCAGATCTGCAATATGTACTGTACAGGACATACACATAAACTAAGGGTTTCTAGCATTGACATTTGCAAAGTGGCAAAGCAGCGTATGAGTTAATGTACACAGTATATGTATGAGGTAGTAGTTGATGTTGTTATAGAGGCAAAAAGTGGCATATGCAGTAAGGCACATTGGGCATCCCTAAATAAGACCGTTCAGAGCACACTGTATATGTATCAGCAGTGGTGTAGATATTAGAGTAGTGTAAATGTAAACAGTAGTAATTACATGTAAGCAGTAGTAATAAAAGTAAACAGTATTAATAAATGTAAACAGAGAATGTAAACAGTATTATGATTATAGGCAGTGATGTAATACAAACATTAGTGCAAGTATGAGAAGTAGTGCAAACTGTATGAGCACATGACCGAGAGTTTAGTGAATAACCCGTTTGATGACACAGAGTCCAGTGTTAAAATCTTTGTGTTGTGTGGTAATGTGTGAGAAAGTTTTAGTGTTAAGGCAGTTCAAATGGGAGGGGGGGCAGAGCAGGCAGAGTGTTTAGCATCCTGACTGCCTGATGAACAGAGCTGTCTCTCAGTCTGCTGGTTCGAGCCTGGAGACTCCTCAGTCTCCTCCCTGATGGCAGCAGTCTGAAGCAGCTGTGTAGTGGGTGTGTGGGATCACCTGCCATGCAGTGGGCTTTCCGAGTGAGGCGTTTGCTGTGTAAGTCCTGCAGTGAGGGCAAGGAGGTGCCGACGATCTTCTCAGCTGCTTTCACGATGCGCTGGAGGCTCTTGCGGCAGGATGCAGTACATGCACCAAACCACACAGTGATGCAGCTGGTCAGGACACTTTCTATGGCACCTCTGTAGAAGGTGCTCATGATGGGGGTTGAAGCTCCAGCCCTTTTCAGCTTGCGGAGAAAGTAGAGGCGCTGGTGAGCCTTCTTTGCCAGTGCTGCAGTGTTCCTGCTCCAGGACAGGTCCTTTGAGACGTGCACTCCCAGGAACTTGGTGCTGTCTACTCTCTCCACTGCGGTGCTGTTGATGGTCAGAGGGGCATGTTGGGCATCCTTCTTCCTGAAGTCCACAACAATCTCCTTTGTCTTCTCCACGTTGAGAGTGAGATTGTTGTGTCCGCACCACAAGGCCAGGCGGCTCACCTCGTTCCTGTAGTCCGTCTCATCGTTGTTGCTGATGAGACCCACCACTGTTGTGTCGTCCGCAAACTTGATGAAGTGGTTGGAGCTGTACGATGGTGTGCAGTCGTGTGTTAGCAGGGTGAATAGAAGGGGGCTCAGCACACATCCTTGTGGGGCCCCTGTGTTCAATGTGATGGTGCTAGATGTGTTACTCCCGACCCGCACTGTCTGTGGTCTCCCGGTCAGGAAGTCTAGCAGCCAGTTACACATTGAGGTGTTCAGCCCCAGACTGTCCAGTTTAAGGATGAGCTGTTGGGGGATGATGGTGTTAAATGCCGAGCTGAAGTCGATGAACAACATTCTAACATAGGAGTCCTTCGTGTCCAGATGTGTGAGAGCTGTGTGAAGGGCAGAGGAGATGGCATCGTCGGTTGAGCGATTAGGTCGGTATGCAAATTGGAAGGGATCCAGGGAGTCAGGGAGGACAGATGTGATGCTTTTCATGACTAGCCGTTCAAAGCACTTCATCAGGATGGGGGTGAGTGCTACTGGGCGATAGTCATTGAGGCATGCGGGCGTTGCCTTCTTTGGGACAGGGATGATGGTGGTGGCTTTGAAACAGGTGGGGACGATGGCCTGGCTCAGTGAGATGTTAAAGATGTCCGTGAAGACCGCTGCGAGTTCCCCTGCACAGTCCTTCAGCACACGACCAGGTATGTTGTCAGGACCAGAGGCCTT